>CM076570.1:222629088-222799734 GCA_034641835.2 Pinus albicaulis
TATGAAAGCTGGTTCACAGCATAGCATATGTCGGGTCGTGTATTGACCAGATACATAAGCGACCCCACCAACTGTCGATAAATAGTGGCATCCACTATCTCCGCTGAAGTAGCATCCTCCTTCCTCCAACCACTAGGAAGAGGAGTATAAACAAGCTTGCATCCATGCATGTTGAACTTCTCCAGTATCTCTCGGGCATACTTACCCTGAGAAACAAACAGTCCATCACTGCGCTGCCAAATTTCCAATCCCAGGAAATAATGAAGGAGGCCCAAGTCCTTCATCTCAAACTCCTTTGCAAGATCAGCCTTGCATGAGTGTATCAACAGTTCATCACCTTTCAAAATCAAATCATCTACATAAAGTACAATGATCAGCAACTTACTGCTATAGGGTAAACTGCTTGGGTTGTTGGTTTTCGAATATCCCTCTCAGGGCTTTCCGGTGTCCGAGTCAGACAGTAAGATTAGTTGTGATGTTCACAAAGATGGCATGAGCATGTTCATATTAACTTAAAATAGCTTGACGGAATGCGATAGAGAATTACCTCTTTGATGATCTCGGAGTCCCTTGGAGAGCGCTAGGTAGTGAAACAAGAGTCCTTCTTCATCAGCTCCAAATCTTAGTCCTGCAATCAGTCAAAGCACCCGCGTAATTTCTAACATAACATATATCCTATCACAAGTCAATATACAATGAACTACTAACTTCTACACATCTGAGCCATTCATATCATACTATGTAAATATTCAAACAATAATGACAATATTAAGCATTGAATGGACAAAACGAATATAGTTCTATTGATTTTGAAAGAAGGAGGATTACAACCATCGATTGTACCAAGCCCTCCTCAGTCTCCCAATATCTTTTATCTCTCAAGTGAAGAATTCCAAGTCAACAAGCTCGCTAGGAACCTCTTTGACTCTTGGCCTTCACAATATAACACTATTATCTATTCCACAAGTATGCAAAAACCTTTAGCAATCCTTCGACCTTCAATTAAGAGCCTTCAGCTCCTTCTTATAGGAGAGGGAGAAAGCCATTGTTGCCCTTCTCTTTCCACTAGTTTGGAATGGAAAAAACTTAGATGTTTCTTTAATCTCTATGTTTTTACCTCCTTTGGAGTTTAGTCTTGTTATAGTAATGACCAATAATGAACTGGTGCTCTGCAATTTCTTTTGTCAACTGACTCTCTTGTGAGGGAAAGCTAGAGATTCAAATCATTCTCCACGGGCATTTCCCGATTCAAACTCAAAAAACAGGTAACGCTTCCCTCCAGTGTAAACAGAGCGTTTCCCTAGCCACTAACGCGGTCCATTCACTGATTGACTGCGTTATAACGCAATTGTGTTGTTATAGGTAGGCGTTACCCTGGAAGAAATAGGTTTAATTTAGGTCTTTGTACTCCTTCCATATTTGTCTTCCCTTCTGAGCTGATGAGGAGGTATTTTGACCTGTAACAGATGCCCCCTAAAGTGTGTAGTCAGAGATGAAGACGATGGCCGAAATAATTTATAATTTGTGTAGAGATAAAGCGATTGAAAGACTGAGGAAAACCTGAAACAACAACATATGTCAGAAAATGTAGTATCTGCCTTGAGTCGGGCATATCCCATGCTCAGTAGCTTAAACAACATGATTTCTCTAGAATAGAGATATGAAGAATCTGTCCACTGATAGGCACAATGTGGAAGTGTCTGTCATAACATGATCAGGCTGAAGAAGTTGTCTCCATAAACAATATTGAAACTTGGGGAAGGAAACACAACTTTAATGATGTAGCCTTTGCCCCAAGGTCTTGACCGCCGATTCATGTAAACTACATATTTCTCAACATGTGAATGAAGGAGTTGTCGTCGAACATGTGAGAAATCATCTGATTACCAGTCGATAATGAAAACTGTTAATAGATGTGAAGGTGGCCACCAATAATGATGATGGTCCCTAAGATGCACAGTACAATCTAGTGAGTGTGAATAAAATGAGTTGAAGTCGAACACTCGTAGAATCATTAGACCAGGAGGCAATGATGAAGACCCCTGATCAAACACAGGACTACCTGCCACTGATGTCTACAAGTATCTGGGTACTGATGGGTTTCTGGATCAACTTCCTAGATAAGGTGTTGAAGTCGATAGGAAGAGATCTGTTGAAAGGTAGGCACTGAGGCGTCCTACATCGGTCAACACGAAACGGAAACCAACTGATTTTGTTTATGATTGAGATAATGAAGAGTAAATGGGAACATCGGACGACAAATAATTTTTGGCATAATGAGCGGTTTGGTTGATAATAAGAGCAGTAGATAGCGAGATCTGCTTGAACAATAGAAGGCACTCTAGCATAGTACTAGGTAGATGAAGCTTGATGAACACCAAAGAGTGTGTTAGGATTTTACCAGTGCATTGACACTGGGAAATGAAGGCTAATACTCATAGATGGTAGGGTTCAACTAACTGCGAAAGAGTTTTTTGGTAAGTGCCATGTTTAAGAATTTTTCTGCCAAATCGACCTTTTTGAAAATGAAACAGAGGTAGTATCCATTTTTTCCAAATTTTTCCCCATCTGATTAAGTTTAGCGAGTCCAGACGAGTAAAATCGGTGAAATTTTCATGTTTAGAGAGTCTGAAAAATGTCACGAAAGACAACTTTGTGCTCCATCTAATTAGTTTTAATGAGTCCAGATGAGTAAACTCGATGAATTTTTCATATTTAGAGAGTCTGAAAAATGTCAGGAAAGACAACTCCATTGGGGTACCTTTGTCATGTCTTGATAATCCGGCACGGAAAAGGGATAATAGTAAGCCCGAAACAGTTCATTTTTTGTAAGTTAGTCCATCAAAACCGGAAAAGTGAGAAATCTATGTTCGATAGACGTCTAACTCATTTTGTTACGAGTACGAGGAGACGGAGTGAACTCAATACTCTTTGTGAAATTTTAACGAGTCCGACAAAGAAAAACTCGGTGCGCTCCGTGAAATTTTAATGAGTCACGTGGAGAAAACTCAATTACCTCCGTGAAATTTTAACGAGTCACGCGGAGAAAACTCGGTCACTTTTTCAGTTTAAAGAGCTTTGAAAAAGAGAAAAGAATGGCTCTATCCTTTCTATCGTGGTAGTTTAACGAGCCCAAAAAAGGCAACTCAGGGTTTTTTTAGTTTTATGAGTGAGAAAAAGATTCCTAAAAAGAAAGCTCAGTGCTTCTTCATGATTTTAACGAGTCTGAAGAAGAAAACTCTAGGTTTTTTGGATTAACAAGCAAGAAAAAGACCATAAAAAAAGAATGCTCGATATCAACTTTGTATAAGTTTAACGAGTCCGAAGAAGGGAACTCGAGGTTTTTCAGATTAACGAGCAAGAAAAATACCGTAAAAAGAATGCTCGATATCACATGAGTATGTCTGCATATCAATCTTGATCACTCAGAAGGCCTTCATTTTCACTGTGCGAAGTGCTGTGAAGAAGCTCTCGGGTGAAAGGGGTGAAAACTTCAGCTGAAAATTATGGTTAATCTGGGCAACGGTTTTCCTTCCCGTGAGATCCAGGTAAGAGCTAGAACCTCCTGATATCATTTAATTATCTTTTTGTTACTTTTTGCTGGTTCAAAATTAGAAATTTTCGAGGCCCTATAAAAATGTTTTCACCTAACGCGGGGTAGGAGTATAACGGACGTGTTAAGCACATAACCCGTGAAGGGGTACCGCGTTAGCGCGCTCTGTTTTGTACTAGAGACATCGTTAGGCGCACCGTGTTTTCTAGCAACTCAATTTTTTCCGTTTTGAAATGGTATAGGAAAGTTTTGATCAGTTGAAAATGTTGTTTGTGCAGGTATTCAGCTGTTTAAACATGAGTATCTGGCGAGAGAGAGAACATGAATGGGAAGAACGAGAGATGGTGACGGATGCCGCAAGCTTGATGGCTCTCCGCAGGTGTGGATTGCTAAAATATGCCCACTTAGAACTGATGAGGGGCCAAGAGGACCTCCTGAGGTGGCTAATCCAGCGTGGGACAAATGCCACCATGTCTTTCGGATTGGGGGAAATGAGCTCTCAATCAAAAAGGATGATGTGTACTTTTTGACCGGCCTATCATGTCGTGGGGCGAGGCCCAACTTGACGGGGTCCAGAGCTGACCCACGTTCCACTACTGATCTGATTCGTGCACATTGCATACGTGACACACAGGCTGTGAGCAACCAGATACCGATCGCCCAGGTGACCTTGAGACTATTGAGGTCTATCTTATGAATAATTGTTCACTTGGTAGGCGCCAAGATTCAGCATGTGGCCACTAAGGCCCAGATGCTCCTAGCCCTAGACTGTATGCAACCTCAGGTTTTCGACTGGTGTGACGGAGTTGTCTGTCGGGTCCGAGCAGAACTTACCACATGTAAGACCTGTACCCAGAGAGAGTTTAGGTACAGTACACTGGTTGTTTCTTTCTTACTGGAGAGGATACCATTGATGAGGCCCAGGATCTTTATAGTGCCATTGGGCCCACATGAGCCGAGGCAGGCTCGGTGGGCAGCTTTACTTCCGCGGACTGGAGAGGGTCCCGTCTGTCACTGCTTTGATGATGGATTTTTTGATTGGCTAGACTCCCAGAAAATTATGATTGAGGATTATCCCTATGTAGGGATGAACTTCACAGGCGATCTGGAGTTAGTCCTGCCTCCTGGTACCCAGTGGGGACTTGATGGTAAGAAAGAAAATATCAGTGAATTTCCAAAGAAGTACTTTGTTTTTTGTCTTTTGAATGTTTATGCAATTTTTTTGTTGAGATAGGGTGAAAATTATGTTTTGACATGAAGCTTTTGTTTGCTTGACATAGATGTGGCACTTGTCCGGTGAGTTGGGGCCCCTCGCTATGCACGACGAAGACTACAGCTACCCGGGGCTGGCGCACCAGTAGAGGATGCGGAAGTCGACGACGATGATGATGCCCAAGTTTTACATGAACTCTCCAGAAACCTGGAGGGCCTGAGTATGGGTATACCACCCCTTCCTATGCGGGAGGTTCCATTTCGTCTGCAGCGGCATACTGTAGGTGTGCCGGAGAGATACCTAGTGCCTCTGAGGAGGATAGCTAGAGCAGTTGTGTGCTATCATGAGCATTAGGCCTAGCTGGTGGATCAGATGTATTAGTGTCAGAGCGTGGCTTAGTATAGCCAATTTTTGTAAAACACCCAAGTTTTGGAAGATTTTTTGATGTAACTATGTACTGGACATGACATATATATATATATATATATATATATATATATATATATATATATATATATATATTATATATATATATATATATATATATATATATATATAGATATATATATATATATATATATATATATATATATATATATATATATATATATATATATATATATATATATATATATATATATATATTTTTTGATGATTTTATGTTTTTAAATTTTTATGTGTTTTCAATGATCTATAAAAATATATGTACTCATGAGTGAATCTTTTATATTAAATTTGAAAAATGCCAATCTAACACATAATTTTCCAAAGAATCAGCTAATGCATTAAATTCTCTAGGGACGTGCTCAAAGGTAATTGTTTGAAAATGACGTTCTAGAAGCCTTACCCTTAAAAATTAACGTAACAACACAGGATGGTGGACACGATAATGATTGTTTAACTGCATACTGATGAGTTGGGAATCTAACCTGACCACTAAATTGGAGATGTCACGAGATGCCGCTTCCATGAGGAGTTGGATCACTGACATGTACTCAACAACATTATTGGTGGCGTTACCCAGGAAGATTCCCCCGGAACCAAGAAGGTCCGACTCAGGAGTGTAGAGAACCCAAGCAGCTGAAGCAATGTGTCTAGTGTGACGACTAGCACCGTCCGCATATTCGACGTATGCTAAGGGGAGTGACAACATCTGTGCGAAAGAAAAATATTATACATGAGAAAAACACCTTGAAAACCAAGACACAATCCAGAAGACATCAAAATAATAAGCAAAACTTATATACATAAAATTACAAAGCATATGCCTAGTGTGGAACTAGGCAAAATACTTCTTTAAGTAGAGCCCGTTGCGGGGCTCCGCGAGTGGAATTCCATTACAGTCCTGAAGTTCGTAAGCTCCCTTTGATAGGGTTTTAGTGATGATGTAAGGACCAAGCCATAATGGTTGGAGTGTTCCTGCCCCCAAGAGGTCATGTTTCTGATCATAAAGTACAACTAGATCGCCCTCTTGGAAAGAAAGAGGCTTGACAGATTTGTCGTACTGAGCCTTGACTCGGCGCTGGTGAGCTTCGAGTGCTAGTGTAGCATCTCGGCGAGTTTCTTCCAAATGATCGAGTGAGAGCAAGCGCTCTTCTGTAGCGGTGGTGCCGGGCAGGATTTCAACGGCAAGTTTGAGTGATGGAATTTGGCACTCGATTGGAAGCACTGCCTCTAGGCCGAAAGCAAGTTGGAAAGGAGTGAATCCTGTGGCAGTTTTGACTGAAATTCGGTATGCCCATAACGCAGAATACAACTTCCGATGCCATGTGGTCTTATGATTTCCGACCAATCGACGAATCATGGTTTTGAGGATGCCATTTACGGCTTCGACTTGACCATTAACTTGAGGGTAATAAGATGAAGAATGATCTTGAAGGAAACCTAGCATGGATGTTAATTCGGTCATCATATGATTTTGAAAGTGAGATCCATGATCTGTGACAATGGATAGGGGTACGCCGAACCAAAATATTACCTAATTAAACAGGAAGGGAGCGGCGGTTTCGCCATCGGCCTTGAAAGTGGGAAGGGCTTCTACCCATTTCGTAAAATAGTTGACCGCAAACACGATGTAGTTGTGTCCATTTTCCGAAGTGGGATTGCAGGTGACGAAGTCAATTCCCCATTTAGTGAAAGGACCAATGGAGATAACCGGGTGAAGGGGGGCAGGATGAGCGCGCATTTTCTTTGTGAAAATTTGACATGGATGGCACTTCTGGACTGCTGCAATACATTCTTTAAAAAAAGTGGGCCAATAGTAACCTGCGCGCAAGATTTTTTGGGCAGTAGCTATGCCCGAAAGATGACCACCACATGCCCCGGCGTGGCAGTCATTCAAAACGTGTTCCACCTCATTGAAAGTGAGACAACGTCGGAGAATGGTATCAACACCACAATGATATAGTGTATCGTTTAGCACGAGGTAGTGCTTTGCTTGGTGGCGGATACGACGACGGTCGTCAGACGTGAGAGTTGGGCGGAAACGTTGGGTTTGTAGGTAGACAAAAATTTCTCCATACCATGGGTCCGAAGAATCGACCAAGTACACAGATTCATCAGGAAATGGATTATGAGCTACTTCTGCTGGGTCAATTCTGGGAAGATCCGATAATAATTCAGCGAAGACTAGGGATTTCTTTGCTTTGGCAGCCATGAAGACCAAATCAAATTGCTGGAGGATTACGATCCATTTGGAATATTTTCCTCCAATAATTTTTCTAGACAAGATATGGCACATGGGGTTCTCCAAAGCAATGACCGTAGTCTGTCGCAGCAATATATAGTGTCGGAGTCGGGTGATGGAAAAAACTACCGCCAGAGAAAGTTTCTCCACATGTGAATAACGTAATTCAGGTCCGATTAGACCTTTGGAAAAATTGTATATCACATGTTCACTGTCTTCATCGTGTACTTGAACCAAAACCATTCCAAGTGAGGATGGTGAGGCTGCCAGGTAGAGGAGAAAGTCGCGTGAGTAATCGGGGGCACTAAGGAGTGGGGCTGAAACAAGTGCATGTTTTAAAGCATCAAATGACTGTTGAGCTTGGTCATCCCACAAGTATAGTGTTCCTTTCTTTAATAATTGCACGAATCCTTTCGTCATCTCGACATAGCTAACGATGAAACGACGCAAAATTTTTTCCTTCCCTTGCAAAATTTGGAGTTGAAGGATGGATTGTGGTGCTAGAAATTCAACAATTGCCTTAACCTTATCGAGATCAACCCTAATCGTGTGCTTGGAGAAAATGAAACCTAACATATGTCCTGACTCGACCATAAATATGCATTTACGAGGATTCAAACGTATATTGTAGAATCTGCACCTAGCAAAAATTTCTCTTAAATGAGCAAGGTGATCCCATCACTTCTTGGAATGGGCAGGAAGGTCATCCAAGTAAGCCTATACAATATGTCGAATGTCATGAAAAGTGTAGTCCATAGCTCGCTGAAAATTTGCTCCAACATTCTTCAGACCGAATGGGAGCTTTTGATACGCAAAAGTGCCCCAAGGACGGATGAAAGCAGTTTTATGCTGGCCATATTTTTTGATTGCAATCTGGTTATAGCCGAAGAATCCATCCATGAATGAGAAAGATTCGCATCTGGCACAATCGTCGAGAATCCGGTTAATGAACGGTGTAGTATAATTGTCTTTGGGACAAGCGGCGTTCAGATCACGATAGTCGACGCAAACCCTAATGGTGCCTTGTTTTTTATCAACGGGAACCGGATTGGAAACCCATTCCGTTAAAGGAACAGGATAGATGAAACTAGCGTTCAAAAGTTTTTCTACTTCAATCTTGATGGCGGCTACTTTGTGCGGGTGGACAGGTCTGAGACGTTGCCGAACAGGTTTGGAATTATCATAAATCTTGATTTCGTGCTCGAAAATAGAAGGGTCTATGCCGGGCATTTCGTCATAATACCAAGCAAACACATCGCGGAATTCCTTAAAAAGGGATGTGAAGCGTGCAATTTCCTCTAGGTTGCAATCGGCTCCAATCTGAATATTTTCCACGATACCCATTTTGACTGAGATATCGATGAGCATTGTCTTGGATATATTACCCATGTTCCCTTCTGACTCGATAGTTTGGACAGTCGTGTAAGCAGAGGGAACAATCTCGGGTGGGTCAAAAGACGAGATTTTAGTTTTTATCACCTCCGAGTCAATCATTGAAGCGCAATGGTGAAACTCTCCCCAAGGTCATTCTTCTAGAGACATGATCTCTCGAATAGCTTCGTCTGTAGGCAAGACTTCATTGAGGAGATCCTTAGAGAGAACAGTGATTGGAGGGAGGTTTGTACCTTCGGTCGAAACCATAGCAGTGGAGGGTTCAGATGCGGTTTGGATGGCTTGATAAGCCAACTCGTCTGGCGAAAGCGGCATCTGATCTCCATAGGAATCAATGTCTGAAGGTGCTGGGATGATCCATGGGTCGATAAAGCCATCCAAAGTGGTGGACATCATTGCAACCGTGTTTGGGATCTACGACGGCGGGAGAGGAAAACAACCTAGTAGGGATGATGCCTTTAGAAGAACGGTACCGATGCTGACGTAAGAGTCAGGAAAGCCTCCTATTAGGGGTACAGTGCTACTTGGTAACGTGGCATAATCAGGGGTGCAGAAGGATAACTGATCCACTGTGACTATTTTCCCATCCAATGGAAATAGGATGAGTCGGAAGACCGAAGACATAATGGCAGTCATGGCATAATACTAACTGCGACCAAGCAATAGATTATAGTCTAGATGGCGCTCTACAACTTCAACGTCCACGTTTATCGTTTTCCCACTTAGAGTGATGGGAAAGCTAGCAAGGTAACCATTTTGAAGGAAAGTGTGGCCATCGAAAGCTTTGAGGGAATTCGATGGTGGGGTGAGGGTGGGAGAACCTAAATTGAGCCAGCAAGCTTGTGACATAACGCAGGTCGAAGCACCTTTGTCTATGACAGTGCGATGGATTGGTCTCCCTTTCAACACAACCTGCACCTGGAATGCGAGTTGGTGTGAGAGGTGAGGTTTAGCCTTTTCCATATCAAAGATAGCTAGCATGGAATCCTGGGGGTCTATTCCACCAATGGCCGAAAGCAAGGCTTTCCTTTGTGCTGGACAGGTTTGTAATACTTCGAGAGCAGACATAGCTGACGGTGCCTGCGCCAAATCTTCTACAATGTTGTAGTTTTGGGCTACACGTGCAGAGGTGTTATGAGTCATGCGTCGAAGTGTCCCTTTGGGGGGACGAATCATGGGGTCAGCAGTAGGCCGTTCGATATGCAAATCGTTTGGCAGTGGTGGATTTGAACTAGTACCAGGTTCTTGAGCATCTATGGTAGGTTTTCCATAAATCTTAGCTCGAGTTTGGAGGTCAACACTCTCAATGCCATAAATGGCAGATGGTCCTTCTTCGGAAGGATATGAACCAGCATTGCCCCATTGATGGGCTTGTGGCGGATTGTCAACCATGTGTTGATGTTGCTGCTATTGATTAGGGAAAGGATTATGAAGAACGACAGGTGTTCGCCCAGAATCCTTGTTGACAATAAAATCGGTGCATTCCTGTAGCCGAGGACATTTGTATGTCAAGTGGTCCTCCGCACAGATTTTGCAAGGAAATGTCATGGGTTTATCCTTCCCTTTGTCATTTTTGGCAGCGTTTTTTTTATTAGTGTTATTCTGATTATCCTACTGCTCTTCCGAAGAAGATGACTTTTTCTTGTTCTTCTTATTTTTCCCGCTAGGTTTTTATGAGGTTTGCACCGAATTTACCTCAGCGGTGGGAAGAGTAGTCGTTTGGTGAGGGGCGGTGGCAGCCGAAGATGGCTGGGAGGCTTGCCCCCGAGACTGCTTTGTGGCTACGCCAGAGATCGTGCCAACGAGACCATCGGTATGAGCCCCGGTTTTTTGAGTAGCTGGAGGATTTGGGTTGCCAGGGGCATGGGGGAGAAAATCATAGAGCGTGCTAGATTGTGAATAGATTAAATCTAAATGCTGGGCATGGCGAATGCATTGATCTTCTGTGACCGCACCAGAAATTCCAATGTCTTTAGCTATGTGGGGTAAGAGGGACTTGCAAAACCAATTGGCTAAGAAATGATCTGGAATTGGCGCTTTGACTAGCCTCCTACTACGTCTCCATTCATGAATGTGATCGGAGATGTGGGTGGCGGTGTCTTGGTGGAGCGAGGTTAGTAGTTCTATTCCAGTCTCAAATCTAATTGGTAGTTGGAAGTTCTTTAGAAACTCCGTTGCTAAAGCACCAAACGTATTGATGGTGGTGCGTGGTAATTCAATGTACCACTTGGCAGCATTGCCTGTAAGCGTGCGGGGAAACAGTCGAAGTCAAACACTATCATCTACCATGGAATTGGATATAGACCATAGGTGAAAGGTAGTGATGTGTGCGACTGGGTCGTCCCCTTGTTTCCCATCGGACTTCGGGATGTCGGAAGGAATCTTATGCAGCACTGGAGGCCAAAGTGAGTTGTGATTGATGGGATGATTAGTCCGTTTATGGATATCAGGGATGTCCAAAGCCGCCAAGAATGGCAATTGTGGATTTGCCCCTGAATCTAACCAAGGCAGTATGGGCTGACTATTTAGACCATAGGGTCCACCCATCAATGTGTTACCAAGAGGATAAGTAGGGCTTTGGTAAAAACTTCCTATAGGTGGAGGAGTAGGGACATACTGTTGCTGTCCATAGGGCATGTTGTATTGCGGGGCAAGCTGTTGGTTGCCCCCAGTATAAAATTTCCCTCCCATTCTAGATGGAGGTTGGGGTTGGTTAGTCCAAATGGATGCAATAGAGTTTCCCGGAGGCATGCTACTACTTTCATAGTTTGGTAACGACATAGACCCTACACCTATATTTGAACCACTTAAGGGAAAAGTATTAACAATAGGTTGTCCTATTTGTCCTAAGGATTGCAGAGGAAGTGAAATGTTCCCTGCTATCTGAGTGCTGGTGACACTGCCCCCTGGCATAGAGGCCAAGGGGTTCGAACTCAGCAGAGGGTTCCAACTGAAAGGGTTGCTAAAAGGTACCGAAGTAGTCATACTCGTGGGAGGAGCTACCGTGGGTCCCAACGTGGTCACGGTAGAAGTAGATGCCGAAGGATTCGGTAAGCTACTGACAGTTGTGATGACCATAGGGTTGGGAGTAGGTATATGTTGACTACTGGGGTTACCCAGTGATGGCATAGAACTGACCACCGACGGGGAGGATGGTGGCGAACCTGGGATGGTTTCCATTGGCATCGACCCAGTGGATGCCGGTGGTGAAATGGATGTTGGTGCGACTGAAGACATATCTTGGCGTGGTGGAATCTGAATTATCACAGGCCCCAACGGATCAGTGAGCGGAGGATTGTAATGAGGTACAACCCCTTCAGTGAAAGGGTCCTCCGGAAATTCCGGATGATATGAGGCTATGTGATAATCAAGATTAGTCAGTGGAGACTGCTCTTCCATAGAAGGCACGGGTTCACCAAGGTTCAGTTCTTCCTCAATAGTTAGAGGAGGTAGACCTTGCTGTCGTCTAGACAGACGGCGTGGGTCGGGGGACGCCACGGTGACCTGCTTAATTTTAACAAATTTTTATAAATCGTGATGTATTATAAAGTCTCAGTGATAGTAACCACACACCTAAAAAAGAAAAAAGGGACTCTCTAAAATCAATCAGCAAGCAGCCACAATAGGGTACCCTATCTGAGTACTACCGTTCGCTGGTGATGAAATCCAGCATCACAATAGTATACAGAGAGGGTTGGTCGAAAGTACAGTTACGGTCACTCTAGAGCTTCGCCCGAAACTCAGACGATAGGTGTAAGCACTCTCATGAAGACGAGTACCCTCCTAAAGACTGAAGACAGAGTGGGTCCGTCTGTTTCAGGTACCAGGACAGCCCGTCCCAGTCACCTTGTGTAAGTGCCTAAAAAGTATGGCCACTAAAGATACCTCAAATCACAGACATCATCAGGGGGGTCCACGGTCAAGGACAGTGTGCTATATGGGCAGAATACCTAGATCCCCGATCTAGTTTCGACATCCCCGAAGGGAACCCCAATACATAACACACCCACAGGATGCAGTCGAAGGCGGGCTACCTTCTTTTGCACCCAAGTGTTGTCTCGCGCTGAGCTCCAGTAAAGGAACGGTCCCGATAATATGAGTGCAGTAGGATTTCGCTCGTTAATGACTCTAGTTTCAAGTTTTGAGATCTTGGGTAGTTTTCTCAATGTTCCTAACCCAAGATCCTAGCCTGAACTACTGTTTGTATGAGCTCAAAAAAGAGTAATGTGATTGATTTTATTATCGCTTTATTCTTAATGTAATTGATTATTAGTCTTACGGAGGGGGAGTGGACTTATGAAATGTGATGAGACTCTGACTCAAGAAACCATGCAAAACATGCTCTAGATATTAAATTCGATGAAGAGTGTTTCTACAAGGAGAGGTTTCTTTTCAACATCCATGCACTAACATTCAAATAGCACAATTCAAATTTTAAAGATTCAGACTTCTATTTACCTCTTTTAAACAGTCTACGAACTGAAAATTTTAGAATAAACTCAGCTAGATGCAGAAAAATAATTAAAAAAAAAATTCTCTTAAAAAGTAAATGCTTCAGACACTGACTTTTCAAACAAGAGAAACAAATAGAAATGCCAGCTTAGCAGACAAGCACAGGGATTCAGTCAGCAAAAGGTACCGATGGCCAAAAAACTCTACAACTAAAACACCATTACAACAGTGAACAACAAGGTTTTGGTTGAGTAACGCTCTGTCTGTGAGTAAAGACAGTGACTAACGCACTATATTTAATCAGAGACAGCGTTATAATGCACTGGACAACCTACAGAGGTAGCGTTAGCCAGGGAAAATTTCTTCAGTTGATCAAACAGAAACAGGATTGAACTCTGCGAGAATTTGGTATGTCTACTAGCCATCAAAAATGGTCGGAAGGGTCTGTGAAAAGAGGAAAGAAGAGAGGAGGGAAGAAATAGTCTGGAGACTATGGGGAAACTCCCTAGCGGGGTCACCAATTCTGCTATAGGGTAAACTGCTTGGGTTGTTGGTTTTCGAATATCCCTCTCAGGGCTTTCCGGTGACCGAGGCAGACAGAAAGATTAGCTGTGCTGTTCACAAAGATGGCATAAGCATGTTCATATTAACTTAAAATAACTTGACGGAATGTGATAGACAATTACCTCTTTGACGATCTCAGATTCCCTTGGAGAGCACTAGGCAGCGAAACAAGAGTCCTTCTTCACCGGCTCCAAATCTTAGTCCTGCAATCAGTCAAAGCACCCGCGTAATTTCTAACATAACATATATCCTATCAATCAAGTCAATATACAATGAACTACTTGTTAGCACTCAAATCTACCTCAGGCTGAAATGAAGTAAAACTCAAGGCTACATCAAACCACGCTCAGCCTCGTAGCTAGCCCTACGAGGACAGGAGAGGGCTTTCTCCGTCAATCTCGAGAAAATGAGCAATAGGATGCGAGATGACTTACAATAAGAACTGATTTTAGGCTAGTAAAGAGACATGTATGTTTGATTTTTTGGTTTTTTGGGTTTTCGCTGGAGAAATGGGAAAACAAATTTTGGGTCCGGGGATAAGGTCAGACCTTTGCAGATTTCAAGTTGGGGCGAGGTAGGTGAATGTCTTGATGCTTTTGATTGGATATATGGACAGATTAGACCGACGAGGAGCTGAAGAGGGCAACGAAGAACTTGGATCCTCTCCAAACAGCTGAAAACATATAGAACTAACTGAATTCAAAGGCCAAGCACTGTAAACAATGGATTCAACCTTATTCACTCATTCAATTTAGTTGAGAAGCATAATGAAAGGATGGCATACATTAAACATGAAGAAGCTTACAGTAAACAAAGAAGAAACACCATCAAGAACAGAACACCACAAGGATCCCAACAAGTGCCGCAAAACCCCTGATCTTTCCTTAGCCAAAATATGAAAAGTATGTACAATGATATCAAAAGTATCCCAAGAGTCCAACCTGTAGAATGCCTCAGAAATTACAATATATAGATCACTCTAACACCTTTCCCCAACTCTAGGGGTCGAATTCCCTCTTCAGGGATCAGTTTCAACCAATTCTAATCATGGAACTACAATCTAGGCAGCTAACAACTTGCCTCTAAAAGAGTGGAAACTGATCCATTACATGATTTTTTACCCTTTTGAGAGTGAATCTTCTAGAAGAGATAAAAATAAGCCAAAGTTACATGTCAAACATGAATTTACATCATAAAAACCCAAAAATTCCATCCACAAGCAAAACTGGTCCATACTAGGCGAAAATCTGAGCTGGCAGTTGAAAATTCAGCAAAAAATTAAGTGGGTCGCTTTTGAGCCGAGTGGGTCGCGCGTTTTCCAGCCTGAATTTGAGGTACTTCCCGGCATCCAAATTAAGCTCATGATAGCTCGTTGGAAATCCTTGGATGTTGACTATCCAACCCAAGTGGAATTTCTGAATTTGGAGCTCATTTGACCCTCTAAAACCTCATTCTCCCAGAGGTACTTCCTGCTGGTACAAAAGGTGGCAGCAAGGTGGTTTTCATGGTGTTTTTGAGCTCTTTGACCATCCAGATTTTGATGAAATGCTTAGTTGATTTCTGAGGATGCATAACTAACCATGAAAAATCCAAAAATGCAAAAAATTCCTCCAGCAAGTGTCCCAAAAAAAAGTGAGCGCATGGGTGCGCGACCCGCTTAACTGAAAAACCTGTTTTTTGACCCAAAAATTTGAAAATGACAAAATTTTCTCCGAATTTGCCCAAATTCGGAGCGAAGGTCCTCCATCATGTTTCCTGCCCAGTCAATGAAGCCTCAGCCAAAATCCGAAGTGGATTAGGCCTTTTCCGCCGTCTTAGTGCTTTGCGCAACCTCCTCTTCATGATCTTCATTCTCGCTTTGCAGACATGCATGCGAGCCCAATAATGGCCTGTCATGTGACGAAGCATGTCTTTGTCTCGATTGGCCTTCGCCAACAATTTCTCCAGATGGATGTTCACATGTGTGAGTACAGTATCTCTGTCAGTTGGTGTCATGTCACCGGGTCTCTTTCGATTCCACTGTCTGTCCTCACGGATTCGACGTAACTCATAATATGTGAGCTCATCCTCAAGCTGTTTGTTGCACTGCTCCAAATAGTTAATCACCCACTGAGCCTTCTGCATTTGATCTTTCAGCTTGTCATTCTCGGCCCTTTGCTCCTGGATGACTTCCCTCAGTTTCGAGCTGGGAGAGCTCGCATCAACATCAATGACTGTGAAATCTGTGTCCCGGCCTCCTGATGGGCCCTCATCATGCATGGGCCTCTTGCCCCTATCCTGTATCTGTAACTGCTCTGAAGAAGAAGGCGAGACCCCTTCCACATCATGTGGAGATAATACTCGCTCTTCTGATGAAGTCGGCAAGACACCTTCCACCTCACGTGGAGATAATACTCGTCGTGTCGCTGCAAATAAGGCCCTGTGGCCTCGCTGATATGTCCGAACCAAAGGAGTACTGATATGCTCAACCTCAGGCATGTCCGGCTGGTGTGAAAGCTCTCCTGCATCATGAACTGTCTCGGGAGGCGGCTGTGGCACTCTGAAAAAGTCTCTAGAAATGAAATCCTCCCAAGTGATGCCCTGCTCTGCCAACTGATGCAACACTATGATCTTGATCAAAGCGTAATGGTATATACTCCTGTACTGTTGCACTGGGCTTGTCTTCTTTTGCACAAACACCACCATCCTCTCTATGTTGCGATATATGAAGTATGGAATATTCATCATACGTACCCTCGTGAAGTGCATCAACAAACGAATATGATACGCAAAAAGACGAGCATACCTACCCTCACAACTAAAATACTGAATGATGAGCTTCATCAGCGGTGCATACTCATCCCTCAAGAATCTGAATGGAAAAAATCTGCTCAAGTAACTCATATATCCAGTTTTAATGTATGGCTCATAGTGGAATTTCTCTAAATGCTGACGCTTGTTCCATTCCTCGCCCATGTTTGGTATGCCAGTGGCTTGAGCAATAGTCAAGGGTGACAAAATGAAATCAACCCCGGCAAGATTTACCTGGCCATCCCGTAAATGTAGAACAAACAGACGGGCCAATTCACGATGAGGCCGGGTTTGAGCAATCATCTCACAAAATCTGAAACATGACAAATATCGAAAACAATCCATTGCTAATGGACATGCCTGCAACCGAGCCAAAGAAGTAGGCTCCTCTCTGCGATGATTACCACTTCTGTTATCTTTATGAGACCCCCGTGGCACATTACCTTCAGTCACAGAATCACTGCCTAACCCTTGCTCATACTCTGACTCTGTCTCTGACATGGCTCTGAACAAGCTATTGGCACTATGTATACTGATATAAATGCAGTGAAAACAAAGTTATGATGTGTGTTTTAACACCCAACAAATATCCCCCACCATCAAAGCACCATAAGGAAACAAACAATGATAATATCTCTGTTTTAGGTGGATTGAAATAGAAGCACAGTCTCTGTTTTAATTGCAAGTGAAACTTGACCAAAGGAAGTAGGCAGCCTTTAGAATATTGGGCAAACCTTGTCAAAGGGAACAATGCATCATATGAATGTGTTTGTCAATGGGCAGTGAAAACAGAGTTATAAGAACGTGTTATCAATGGGCAATGAGATACAATATATCAATGATCATCATGGAACAAAAGTCATGACAGTGGTAAAATGATAATGATGACCACAGTGGTATAATGGATGTGTAAACAGTGGGGTTTTGATAATATATGCAAAGGTGGATATATCAATGATATAAGGTGGTAAAATGCTCATAAAACCATCGATACATATTTTAAAACCCTGAAGAACAAATCAGCCATGTATGTAGGGTTTTACTCTTCCATTCAAATGTTTGAAGTCATCAATGATACCACCAACATATTAAAAACTACTGTGCAATAGTTAAGAACCTGTTTGAAGGCCGTTGGAGGCGATCTAAAACGAAACTGGGCGCTCAAATCGACTTTTCTGAACTCTGCTGTCAAGTGGGTCGCTTTTTCCCAAGTGGGTCGCTTTGCCCCAAGTGGGTCGCTCTCGTTATATTTTGCACTGTGAAAAACGCCCAAGTGGGTCGCTCTCGCCCAGGTGGGTCGCTTTTGCCCAAGTGGGTCGCTTGACCTTCAACTCTGTCAACAATGCTCCAAAATGCGATTGCGGCCTCCAAACTTCAGATTTCGCCTTGAATGCTATGGATTTTTGGAAATGAAACTTGTTTTCCCTTTATACATGATGTAAATATCTTTCACAATCAGATTTGATCCAAATCTATTTGACAACCCATATTACAATGTTTTTTGCATTTTCACATTTGGCTTTTTAATACAATCTCTCTTTGGCTTTTCTGAGTTTTAAATTGATGATTTTGTTGTCTTCTTGCAGGGGTATGGCTCTTTAGCTGAGGAAAAGATCAGAGGTCTGCTTTGAAATTTCTTCTTGGTGAAATAAACACAATTTATTACAAAAATAATATTGAACAATTTCTAGTTCCAAAACAGAGTTTTGGACTAGAAATGTTTTTTAAAATGCTGATGATAAAAAATATGAAATCAAAATTTGCGGAACAATCCTCATCCTGCAGGCCTTTATGATATGTATGCAAATGACATGAAAACCCTAGACACTAGGACCAGACACTTATTGACATTTAATGGCCATAACTGAAATGACAATGATTTTGAGTGATTTTTGAGGAATTTTTTAAAATAGCACTGCAGGTGTAAGCATGAGGAAACATAAGACAACAGACCCCTTCGTCAGTCAATGGCATGCTCCTAGCGAAATGCAACGAAGTGGAACAAGCGAGACACCTAAGAATGAATATGCAAAAGACGAAATGATCACTGACGGAGGGCTGTAAGGACCGACTCTAACATTGGCTCAAATGGGGATGGTGGCTCCATGGAGATGCCAAGAACGGCAGATCTCTGGGGGAGTCAGACAGTGCCTTTCATCCATTGGGCGATGGAATCATTATTTCAACTGATAAAACAAACTTTGGACATTTTTATTGACTGCAGATTTGACTAAAGACTGACTGCAATTTGACCAAAACTAACATGACTTTAAAACTAAAAGACTGATAAAACTGACTTGACAATTTCAAACCAACCAACCTCTAAACTCCAGAATTATAGCCTTCGCTCCGGGCCCCAAACTGAAGATGAGAGATCAGTGCACACTTGCAACGAAACAAAAGTAAAATGATATATACAATGATAATGAGATCAGCAGAAGATACTCAGAAGTAATATCGCTTCAGAAACCGACCATTGATCGGTCCTCCAGAACAATCATCCCCATTCATTTCTTTGAGAAGAAATGCATTTTGACCCCGATACGCTGCAATCTTAAAAGGACCCTTCCACAGATTTTCAAATTTGCCGTGCTTTCCCTTATCTTCATTCTGAGCATCCCATTTCAAAACTACCTCATCCAACTGAAACTTATCCGCTTTTGCCTTTATGTCGTAGATCTTCTTTATGCGCTCCTGCAACTTGAAAGTATTTTGAAATACCTCCTCTCGTGTCTGCTGTAAATGAATCATCTGATTAATCCTCCGCTGCATAGGATCTTCCTCACTCCCAGCCTCCTGAAGCAATTTGACCACCGGGATAGCAAGTGAAGTAGGAAAAACCGTATCCGTTCCATACACCAACTCGAAAGGAGACATGCCAATAGAATTTTTCTGACTTACCCTATCAGCCCACAATGCATTCACTAACTTCTTGTGCCAGGCCTTTTTGTTGATTTCCAGCAATTTCTTAATGATATTCACCAAGGATTTATTTGAAGATTCCGCCAAGCCATTTCCTTGCGGATGGTAGGCGGTCGAATGTCCCAAGGTAATATTGTACTTAAAGCAAAAGTCAACCATCCTCTTAGACTTAAAGGTTGTTGCATTATCTGTGATTATTTTACTAGGACACCCAAAACGTGACAGAATATTGTTTTCAAGAAAAGAAATAATTACCGCATCCGTGGCCTGTCGAGTGGGAATCACCTCAATCCACTTCGTGAAGTAGTCTGTAGCTGTCAGTATCCATCTATGCTGTCCGGAAGATGCTGGGTGGATTTCCCCGATAAAATCCAATCCCCACTGCTGGAATGGTGCACTAACTTCAATTGGTTTTAGAGGCAAAGGCTGTAGTTTCTGCTTCCCTTCGAAAATTTGACACTCATGACAATTTTTAACGGCCTTAAATACATCAGAAAACAAAGAAGGCCAATAATACCCTGCCCTTAGAATCTTATTCGCTGTGGTCTTCCAAAACAAATGACCTCCACAGTCACCTTTGTGAAAATCCTCCAAAACTTTTTGAGCTTCCTCCTCTACCAAACAACTCAACAACATACCTCCAGGGTCTTTCCAATATAATGCAGAATTCAGAATGCAGAATTTAGCAGCTCTTAACTTCAATGTTCTACTCTTATTTCTAGGCATCCCGGGCGGTGGAGACAAATTCTGAAGCATGTATAAAATGTCAGCATACCAAGGGGAAGAAACAAAAATATCGGATACCTGAACTGACGTACTTTCCTCATCTTCATCAGACATGGAAGCAATCAAATTTATGTCTAGAGCATGCAGATTTGTTTCAGCCATGAGCTTGGCGAGTCCTTGTCCTTTGATCAGCTTGGTTGGTTTAATCTCCACATCGTATTCTAACAACGCAGCGATCCACTTACCCCTTCTTCCCTCTGGATCTGCCTGTACCAAAACATCTTTAACTGCTGCGTTAGGAACGTATGCTATAATGTGGGAATGCAATATGTACACGCGGAAATCTTTCAAGGCCTTTACAAGCGCAAGTGCTTGTTTCTCAATGATATTGTACCTCAATGCTCCATCTCTTATGATCCGACTGAAAAAAGCGATGGGCTTCTCAACTCCATCCCTTTTTTGCATCAAAACAGCTGCCAATGTGTGCTCAGAAGCAAAAGAAAATAAAATGAAGTCCTGTGTGTAATCCGGGCTGATTAAAATAGGGTCTGAGGAAAGAGCTATCTTTACCAAATTGAATGACTTTACCGCATCTTCTGTCCACCTTACCTGACTGTCCTTTTTCAGCATGTTTGTGATTTCTCTAAGGTGTTCTGCAAGATTTGGAATGAAACGACGCAGAAAATTCATTTTACCATTAAATGACTGTATTTCTTTCTTGTTCCGGGGCTGTTCAATCTGTTGTATGGCTTCAACACGTGCAGGATCAACTCGAATGCCATCTTTCGATATGATGTGGCCAAGGAGCTTACCTTCATCCATGGCGAAAAGGCTCTTTTTCGGATTCAGCGAAATGCCATATTTTCTGCACTTCTGGAAGACAATTTTCAAATGATATAAATGTTCCTCATCAGAATTGGAAAACACAGTTAAATCATCAAGGTAAACAACCAAAAACACATCTTTCTCGTTGGCAAAAGCCATGTCCATTGCACGCTGAAAGGTAGCGCCTGCATTCTTTAAACCAAACGGCATTTTTGCATAATGAAATGTTCCCCAAGGAGTGGTGAACGCAATCTTGTCACGATCATCTTCCTGCACTAGAATCTGATTATAACCTGAGTATCCGTCGAGTAGTGACATCCTTGATGCTCCAACTACTCGCTGCAATATATGGTCCATTTTTGGCAGCGGATAATTGTCTTTTAATGATACCTTATTCAGATTTCTGAAGTCAATACATAAACGAATCTCTCCTGTCTTCTTTCTCACGGGCACCAAGTTTGATATCCAATCTGAAAATCGAATAGGCACAATGATTCCCGACTTATACAACCTATTTACCTCTTTTTCGATCGATGGTAGCAGCTTTGGATTGATCCTCCTCAACTTTTGACGAAAAGGCTTCTGATTTGGTTTGATGGGGATAGTATGCTGAATGATGTTGGTATCATATGTTTTTAGATCTGAATAATCCCACGCAAACACATCAGAAAATGAAGACAACAATTTCACATATTCTGCCTTTACCTTTGGTGATAATGACTTTGATAATTTTACCATCTTGGGATTCTCAGCCGTCCCAATATTTACCTCTTCGACACCCTTTTCTATTGGCCTTAATGTTGGTTTGCGGGCTACATCATCTTGATCAAACAACTCTTCCAAAGGAATCAATCCCTTAGGAATGATGTTATCTTTAAGTTGCAGCACTTCCATTTGATTTATTTGTATGTCATCACTACCATCATCAAATTCTGTATCTATGGAGGTATCTTTAAAATTACCCTTATTCTGCAGAAATTCACTAATCTCCTCATCATCCTGAAAGACTTGCCAACATCGCTGATTGTCTGGAACGGTGGGCCGGTGCTTCACATGTATCTCGAACTTGTTGCTGGAATTCATTGAAATTTTAAGATTGCTTGCTGCCTTAACGAGTCCATCAGCAACACCATTTTGTATGCGGGGCACACATGTCAAAGTATGATCAGAGAATAACTTCAGAATGTCTAGAACTGCATTTCGGTAAGCCCTCATGCGAGGATGCTTAGCCTGAAACTCACCTTTAACTTGCTTTATCACCAATTCTGAGTCACCATATACTGCAATCCTTTTCGCTTTCAGCTTCTTAAGAATCTTAAGGCCAGCAATAAGAGCCTCATATTCCGCTTCATTATTAGAACAATCAAATGCAAGCTTGTAGGAACACACTCTCACATTGCTCGGAACTCTATCAGGAGCGGAAAATGCACTACGAATCCACACACCAATCCCAGCACCATCGCTGCCCACTGCGCCATCAAAATCCATGGTCCAAAGACCATCTTCATCGTCCTCTAAATGCTGAAACTGTACCGGCTCTGTTTTTCCTGTTTGCTGCCCATTGTCTTCAGCTGATTTCTCCATAACAGCTTGTTTTTCTCTTCTTTCTTTTTGCAAAACTTCTCTAAAATTCTCATTGATTTCTGGTATATCTTCTGCCTGAACTAATTGACTTTCTATATCATTAAAACTATCAGCAAGCAACACAAACGACTCTAAGTCGGTATGTACATAATTCACAGGATGATTGATTGGCTTCTCTTTTCTAGTTATCATGTATTTCATCTTCTGCTCTCGATATAACTTTCTCATTTGACCGAAGACTGGAATTGTAGCATAAGAGAAATCTAACTAAAGTGTACCTTTCAACTTTGCCCCCCAAGATCTTGCAAGGAGCATCCCGAACCGTGGAGGAATGTCGGCAACCACCACATCCATCAAAACATTCTTTGTTGGGATTTGATCTAAGCTTACCACCAAATCTTTGATGAGTCCTATACACTTTACCCGGCTGGAATCAAATGAATACAAATCATGATATTCTCTTGTAATGTCTAATCCCAACTTTTCCATGATCACCTTTGGCATCAAATTGTGCGAAGCACCCGAATCGAGCATAGCATTGTGCAATATATATTCGTGCAACCTCAAACTGATGTAAAAAGGAGGAACATCACTGTCAGAGGACTCACCATTTAATGCAGGCCCAAAAATCAATTCCGGCTGATCATCCTCAACATTTACTGTGTCAATCATTGGATCAAAGTTCAGAATTTTGGAGACTTGACTACGGTAGCTGCTGTTCTTCATGATTTCTGTCAAAGGAATAGATATTTTCAGTTTGGAAATTTCATTTTCCAAACTAAATGCTGAAACTTTCTCAACCTCTTTGACTGGAACTTCCTTCTTTTCAGCCTTGTCTTTCACTATGTTTGACTGATTTACCTTCTCTGCTGATGATACTTTACTAGTTGCGGGATCAATTGTTTCTTTTCCTCTCTTCTGTGGTATCGGTGAATCCGTCTTCGGTGCTGAAGCTTCTTTTCTTTTCTGAATGGGATTTATGGGCACATCTCGATTTCTCAATGAATATTGTTTCTGCTGGGCAGTCAATGCATTCATATATCCTCTTTGGTATTCATCTGACTCTTCCTCTAAATCAGCATCATTTGTTAGGATGAAATCCTCATCTTTCTGAACAACTAAACTTTCTCCATATTCTTCATCCTCAGTGATATAGATAGGCAAATCATCGGGAGTGAAGAAATGATTTTGCTCACCTGAAACATCATCATCATCGTCGGAATCATGACTCACAAAATTCTGCAAAAGAGGTGTCTTAATCTGCTGTTGGGCTGCTGGCTCTTGAGCTCTTGGTTCACGTTGCTTAATTCTGAATTGTGGCTACTGCTGGCCACGGTAGTTGGGATTACGAATCTGCATGTCTGATTTGTCAAGTGTCACCTTTTTGAGCAATTTTTCCACCTCACGAAGCAAGTGCTGTTCTGATGTAGAAGTGGAAGGCTCTTCCTTTATAGTCACTCTTTTCTCTGCTTTCAACCGTGCTCTTTTATCATTCAGATTTGCCTCAACACTAACAGCGACCTTCTGCATATCTTATAAAGTAGGTGGATCTCTATCACGAAGGGAATAAGCCATCTCCGGATCAAAGCCATCCGGGAATTTAAGGAGAGCAGACTTTTTAGACGGTCTCAAGTCATATGGAATTGCATTATACACTGTATTGAATCTAATGATATAATCCTGAACAGACTCACCAGGATTACGTTTGATGTTTGTATATTCTAAAGTAATCTGCAGTGGATCCTTTTTCATCTCCCATCGATCTAAAAACTGCCTCTGGAGTTCTGCCAATGTAGTGATGCTTCTTTGCGGCAAGGCTCTAAACCATTTTCTTACCTCTCCTCCAAAAGTTTGCACAAAAAGCCTCATACTCACATTCTCTTCATCAATCTCGAAACGATCAAAAAAATCTGCCATATTGTCTACATGTTGTTGTGCAGGAATACTCTGTGGAGTGCCATCAAATATTGGGATCTTGCTCTGATAGTCTGCAGGCATATCATTCAACTGCTGTGGTAACACAAGAGGTGCAAAACGAGCAGCCATAGCTCTTGGTGGATTGATGACAATCTGCTGTCGAGGAGAAACAGGAGGACCAGGAGCAGTAGGTCTGCGAGATGTATTTGGTGGAGACGGAGGAGAAATTACTATGGATTGCTGATCAGAAAACTCAGGCTGAACCGGAATGGTAGGGATAAAGGGAGGCTCAGTAGGGATCCGTGAACTAGATGCAATTTCGGATGGTTCAAGAATTTGTGAAGCAGACTCAGTGATTTCAGGAGTGTTGATATCCACAATGGAATTTTGCAACTGTCTATCCAGGTAATGTGAAACAAATCTATATTGCAAATCTTCAGTAAACAATGGATCTGGAACTAATCTTGACAATTCAGTTTCGGAAAAATTTACAAACAAGGATGTTTCAAACCGTGCATAAAAAGGAATTTCATCAACATATATAATTTTCACAGGACAGGATGCAGATCTGGTAAGCAATCTGGAACTCCCAAAACTCACTTGACTTTCTCTTTCAGAACTTTCTTGACTTCCTTGTCTTCTAAGGGTCCTAGGAATCATATTTGGATTTTCAAATATTGTTGGTGGATCAGGGTCAGGATTCGCCCTAGTATTCCTTCTTGAAGCCAGTGTATTGATCTTCTCGGGATAAATTTCAAGGAACACAGTCAATTATTTTCAGCCTTTCGACTTCTAGACTCAATCATCCAAAGGGTCTAGAACGAATAAGTATACTGGGGTGATTTACAAATCAAGTGCTGCACACACAAGCTTACCGGAGATCGACTGAAGCAGCGTTTATCTACTACCGCTTATGCATAGCAAAAGCGTTTCGAAAGCTACCTGGCGTGACTTCAGACTCCGTCTAAGACTCATGGAACAAACACATCAACAAACAAACCATTGAGATCTTCCCCAGTATGGTCGCCACTATGTTAGCGCTCAAATCTACCTCAGGCTGAAATGAAGTAAACTCAAGGCTACATCAAACCACGCTCAGCCTCGTAGCTAGCCCTACAAGGACAGGAGAGGGCTCTCTCCGTCAATCTCGAGAAAATGAGCAATAGGATGCGAGATGACTTACAATAAGAACTGATTTTAGGCTAGTAAAGAGATAGGTATGTTTGATTTTTTGGTTTTTGGGTTTTCGCTGGAGAAATGGGAAAACAAATTTTGGGTCCGGGGATAAGGTCAGACCTTTGCAGATTTCGAGTTGGGGCGAGGTAGGTGAATGTCTTGATGCTTTTGATTGGATATATGGACAGATTAGGCCGACGAGGAGCTGAAGAGGGCAAAGAAGAACTTGGATCCTCTCCAAACAACTGAAAACATATAGAACTAACTGAATTCAAAGGCCAAGCACTGTAAACAATGGATTCAACCTTATTCACTCATTCAATTTAGTTCAGAAGCATAATGAAAGGATGGCATACATCAAACATGAAGAAACTTACAGTAAACAAAGAAGAAACACCATCAAGAACAGAACACCACAAGAATCCCAACAAGTGCCGCAAAACCCCTGATCTTTCCTTAGCCAAAATATGAAAAATATGTACAATGATATCAAAAGTATCCCAAGAGTCCAACCTGTAGAATGCCTCAGAAATTACAATATATAGATCACTCTAACACCTTTACTCACCTCTAGGGGTCGAATTCCCTCTTCAGGGATCAGTTTCAACTAATTCTAATCATGGAACTACAATCTAGGCAGCTAACAACTTGCCTCTAAAAGAGTGGAAACTGATCCATTACATGATTTTTTACCCTTTTGAGAGTGAATCTTCTAGAATAGATAAAAATAAGCCAAAGTTACATGTAAAACATGAATTTACATCATAAAAACCCAAAAATTCCATCCACAAGCAAAACTGGTCCATACTAGGCGAAAATCTGAGCTGGCAGTTGAATATTCAGCAAAAAATTTAAGTGGGTCGCTTTTGAGCCGAGTGGGTCGCGCGTTTTCCAGCCTGAATTTGAGGTACTTCCCGGCATCCAAATTGAGCTCATGATAGCTCGTTGGAAAGCCCTGGATGTTGACTATCCAACCCAAGTGGAATTTCTGAATTTGGAGCTAATTTGACCCTCCAAAACCTCATTCTCCCAGAGGTACTTCCTGCTGGTACAAAAGGTGGCAGCAAGGTGGTTTTCATGGTGTTTTTGAGCTCTTTGACCATCCAGATTTTGATGAAATGCTTAGTTGATTTCTGAGGATGCATAAATAACCATGAAAAATCCAAAAATGCAAAAATTTCCTCCAGCAAGTTTCCCAAAAAAAAGTGAGCGTATGAGGGTGAGACCCACTTAACTGAAAAACCTGTTTTTTGACCCAAAAATTTGAAAATGACAAAATTTTCTCCGAATTTTCCCAAATTCGGAGCGGAGGTCCTCCATCATGTGTCCTGCCCAGTCAATGAAGCCTCGGCCAAAATCCGGAGTGGATCAGGCCTTTTCCACCGTTTTAGTGCTTTGCGCAACCTCCTCTTCATGATCTTCATTCTCGCTTTGCAGACATGCATGCGAGCCCAATAATGGCCTTTCATGTGACGAAGCATGTCTTTGTCTCGATTGGCCTTCGCCAAAAATTTCTCCAGATGGATGTTCACATGTGTGAGTACAGTATCTCTGTCAGTTGGTGTCATGTCACCGGGTCTCTTTCGATTCCACTGTCTGTCCTCACGGATTCAACGTAACTCATAATATGTGAGCTCATCCTCAAGCTGTTTGTTGCGCTGCTCCAAATATTTAATCACCCACTGAGCCTTCTGCATTTGATCTTTCAGCTTCTCATTCTCGGCCCTTTGCTCCTGGATGACTTCCCTCAGTTTCGAGCTGGGAGAGCTCGCATCAACATCAATGACTGTGAAATCTGTGTCCCGGCCTCCTGATGAGCCCTCATCATGCATGGGCCTCTTGCCCCTGTCCTGTACCTGTGCTAAAGAAGAAGGCGAGACCCCTTCCACATCATGTGGAGATAATACTCGCTCTGCTGATGAAGTCAGCAAGACCCCTTCCACCTCATGTGGAGATAATACTCGCCGTGTCGCTGCAAATAAGGCCCTGTGGCCTCGCTGATATGTCTGAACCAAAGGAGTGCTGATATGCTCAACCTCAAGCATGTCCGGCTGGTGTGAAGGCTCTCCTGCATCATGGACTGTCTCGGGAAGCGGCTGTGGCACTCTGAAAAAGTCTCTAGAAATGAAATCCTCCCAAGTGATGCCCTGCTGCGCGGTCTGACACTGGTCACTTGATCAGCGTAATGGGCATATACCTCTGTCTTGCCATCTGCTTTGGGCTTGTCTTCTTTTCAAACACCACCATCCTCTGCCTGTTGCAATATGAACTACGGAATATTCATCATACGTACCCTCGTTAAGTGCATCTATGAAACGAATATGATACGCAAAAGATGAGCATGCACCTACCCTCACAACTAAAATGCGGAATGATGAGCTTCATCAGCGGTGCATACTCATCCCTCAAGAATCTGAATGGAAAAACTCTTCTCAAGTAACTCATATATCCAGTTTTAATGTATGGCTCATAGTGGAATTTCTCTAAATGCTGACGTTTGTTCCATTCCTCGCCTATGTTTGGTATGCCAGTGGCTTGAGCAATAGTCAAGGGTGACAAAATGAAATCAACCCCGGCAAGATTTACCCGGCCATCCCGTAAATGTAGAACAAACAGACGGGCTAATTCACGATGAAGCCGGGTTTGTGCAATCATCTCACAAAATATGAAACATGACAAATACCGAAAACAATCCATTGCTAATGGACATGCCTGCAACCGAGCCAAAGAAGTAGGCTCCTCTCTGCGATGATTACCACTTCTGCTAACTCTATGAGACCCCCGTGGCACATTACCTTCAGTCATAGAATCACTGCCTGACCCTTGCTCATACTCTGACATGGCTCTGAACAAGATATTGGCACTATGTATACTGATATAAATGCATTGAAAACAAAGTTATGATGTGTGTTTTAACACCCAACAAATATCCCCCACCGTCTAAGCACCATAAGGAAACAAACAATGATAATATCTCTGTTTTAGGTGGATTGAAATAGAAGCACAGTCTCTGTTTTAATTGCAAGTGAAACTTGACCAAAGGAAGTAGGCAGCCTTTAGAATATTGGGCAAACCTTGTCAAAGGGAGCAATGCATCATATGAATGTGTTTGTCAATGGGCAGTAAAAACAGAGTTATAAGTGTCAATGGGCAGTGAAAAAAAAGTTATGAGAACGTTTTTATCATTGGGCGGTGAGATACAATATATCAATGATCATCATGGAACAAAAGTCATGACAGTGGTAAAATGATAATGATGACCACAGTGGTATAATGGATGTGTAAACAGTGGGGTTTTGATAATATATGCAAAGGTGGATATATCAATGATATAAGGTGGTAAAATGCTCATAAAACCATCCATACATATTTTAAAACCCTGAAGAACAAATCAGCCATGTATGTGGGGTTTTACTCTTCCATTAAAATGATTGAAGACTTCAAGATACCATCAACACATGAAAAACTACTGAGCAATAATTTAGAACCTGTTTGTAGGCAGTTGGAGAAGATTTAAATCGAAACTGGGCGCTCAGCACGATTTTTCTGAACTCTGCTGTCAAGTGGGTCGCTTTTTCCCAAGTGGGTCGCTTTGCCCCAAATGGGTCGCTCTCGTTATATTTTGCACTGTGAAAAATGCCCAAGTGGGTCGCTCTCGCCCAGGTGGGTCGCTCGACCTTCAACTCTGTCAACAATGCTCCAAAATGCGATTGCGGCCTCCAAACTTCAGATTTCGCCTTGAATGCTATGGATTTTTGGAAATGAAACTTGTTTGCCCTTTATACATGATGTAAATATCTTTCATAATCAGATTTGATCCAAATCTATTTGACAACCCATATTACAATGTTTTTTTTGCATTTTCACATTTGGCTTTTTAATACAATCTCTCTTTGGCTTTTCTGAGTTTTAAATTGATGATTTTGTTGTCTTCTTGCAGGGGTATGGCTCTTTAGCTGAGGAAAAGATCAGAGGTCTGCGTTGAAACTGCTTCTTGGTGAAATAAACACAATTTATTACAAAAATAATATTGAACAATTTCTAGTTCCAAAACAGAGTTTTGGACTAGAAATGTTTTTAAAATGCTGATGATAAAAAATATGAAATCAAAATTTGCGGAACCATCCTCATCCTGCGGGCTTTATGACATGTATGCAAATGACTCGAAAACCCTAGACTCTAGGACTAAAGACACTTATTGACATTTAATGACCATAAATGAAATGATGATGATTTTGAGTGATTTTTTGGGAAATTTTTAAAATAGCCCTGCAGGTGTAAGCATGAGGAAACATAAGACAACAGACCCCTTCGTCAGTCAATGGCATGCTCCTAGAGAAATGCAACGAAGTGGAACAAGCGAGACACCTAAGAATGAATATGCAAAAGACGAAATGATCACTGACGGAGGGCTGTAAGGACCGACTCTAACAAAAGCAAGAGATTATTCATTTTTCAATTCAAAGCTAAATAGCTTAATCATTAACTAAAAAAATTCAAGTTTTGAATGTGAGTCATAGAGTTCGTTCAATCTCGTCGGGCTTCATAGGAATTGAAAATGGTGTAATATGGAAACTCACCTCTTCATTTATAGATGCTGCAATCAAAGCATAGGCCTTGTTGTTTTTTTTGTCCCAAATGGCGATCTCCTTTTCTGTTGTATGTTTTGAGGGTGTATTTTCTTCATCTCCTTCATAAATTCCTTTCCACAGCTCATTAAAAATGAGCGTGTGTTTAATATTTCTCAACCATTAAGGGATAGTTCTCTTTTCCTCAGAGAATGAATTCCACAATGGATATGAGTGAATGCATTTTGTGAAAAAAAATATTTGCTGCCTTTGTAAAAAAATTAATTCTGGTGCTAAAAGTGAATTATGAAAAAAAAAAAAAGTAAAAAAATGGTTAAAAAAAATAGAGATAATATCTGGGGGAGGTATTATCTGGGGGAAGTAATATCTGGGGGAGTTGATAACTAGGGGAGGTTGAAATTGGGGGTGGTTGAGCTACGGAGGTGGGTTGAAAGGAATTGGGGAGGTGGGTCGGTGGAGGTGGTGGGATGAGGAGCTGATGGAGATGGTAGCAGCATGGAGGCCAATAGAGGTGGTAGGGGTGAAGAGACACGAAGAGGGGTCGATCCAGGGAGTGCCATGGGGTCAGTCCAAGGACCCAACAAGGGGGCGAGGACTGTGCAAAACTATGAAGGCCAGATTCCAGGGGGTCGAGGACTATCAGAGGCCACTGTTATGGCATATGGATTTAGGCCAGCAAAGGGAGGCTGACGCAACACAGAGGGAGGCACGAAGAGGGGCTGGTGGAGTGGTGCCACAAGTGAGGATTCAGTCCAACGGAGGGAGTGAAGTGTAGAGGAATTTGAGGCTGATGCAACAAGGTATTATTTGGGAGTCGAAGGAGAGTGAAGGAGTGAGGATTGTTTGTGGAAATAAAAAATTACATATCACCTATGCAGGACTGTATTATAGAGAAATTTTTTATTACAGATAAGGATCAATATAATTTTCAATGACAGTTCTGCCAAGAGTAGGAAGAAAGGCAGAGAGGGATTTACAAGGGAAGTAAGGCCTGAAACATAACTGGCTCTGATACCATGTCAGGCCAGGAGGTAACTCCACCAAAAATATAGAATTAATTGATTAAGGATGCATATGAATATTTACATGGAGGTGAGACTCTTGGGATTCATTTCCCAATGTCTCTTCAACTTCCTTATTTTCTATTTACATTAATGTACAATTTCTCCCAATCCCTTAGGATTAGGTGTCAAGACTCTGGAATGTAACTCTTCTGAATCCCCAAAATTACTATTGAACTTTAATGATATATAAAGGAATAAAATGGGAATTATACCTTAACTATAAAGATTCAAAATCTTGCATGGCAGGTAAATTCAATATAAAAATTGAACATATGGAGTACACATGAGATCTTGTGCATGGGACAAACATGGTATTCCAAAATATACATGCCTCCAAAAAGTGACCCTTTTGAAGCACCAAAAATTAAAATAGGACTTCAATTATTTATCTCATAAAACGTGAGCTTGAAGTACATAGACTACCTTAATCCTTGATAAAGAGGACACTATTTTATTTTCATGTCATCAATAATCGCTTCACGAGGTAACATAGTATGGAGGGATAGGTACAATTGTGGTACCTAATGTAGGAAATGCATGTTTTCTAGACTATGGAGGTTGAAAGGATGTATATTGGTTATAGTGGGGGTTATATTGTGTTGGTGCAACATTTCCATGAGTAGCAGATAACACTGTATATGTAGTTTGTTTGGAAATGTTGATCCATATAAAGGTTGTGTAACATAAGAAGATTGTGGAGCATATGGAGATAGCCGTGTAGGATATGCTTGTGGAGTAGGAGAAGTTAGTTGTGACCTTGAATATGATGGATAGTTTGGTTTCATTGATACATAACCTGGTTATATATGTTGTCCCAAATGTAGTTGAGAGGATGGCATAGGTTGTGAAGTAGGCTTCTCCTTCTGGCCCTCAATTGCAGGTTTCACTATAATTGACCTTCCCTGCATGCTAAGAAACAAATACAAATTGAAAACTATTATTTTCCAACTAAGTCAAGTATATCCTTTAAACTACCCAAAAAAATATAATCTCAAAAGCCATTAAAAGCACACAGTTTAGTTCCTTACATCAATATTTCTGTTAGAATCCTTAATAGCCCTTTTGTTCACTTCAATAGACTCAAATATCACAAATGCAAAACCCCTATTTGAAAAAAAAAAATTAGAGTAGAAATATAAAACAATATTTCCAAACTATATATATATATATATATAACTTTTAGATGGCATAATTACAAGAAAATAAAGTTTCCACTTAACAATTTCATTTTTAGCCAAAAACTAAATTACCTAGATCTGTTTGTATTCTTTTCATATACAGTAAATCCTTCCTCTATTTCTCCATATTGTGAAAAAAATGATATGAGTTCCTCGTTTGTTGTCTCGTATGAAAGCCAACCAATGTAAATCTTCTTTTGTTGGCGATCAAGATTTTTTTGTTGGATTGGTGCCAATAGTTTCTAGATTACATACGACAATTTGACCTTGCAAAGTCATCACCCCGCATTGAAAAAATAATTTTAAAATTTGAACGAAGCAATATCTAGTCAAATTGCCAACATAATGACACACAACTAAAAAAACAGAAACCCCTTCCAAAACTATTCGCTGGTTTGTGAAAATATTATGATTGCTCTATAAAGCATATTATGGCAAGGAACAATTGAAATGAAATTCCACCAGGATAAAACTCATAAATTTGGATATACTAAATTTCCAATATTAATACTCAGTTTCCAATAGTCTTAACTTTGTAGTAGAAATAATATCACAAGAAATAAATGGTGGGTATTCCATCTACTAAAATTTCTTGCAATACATGAAATTTAAAATAAACTTCTTTGGCATGCCTTTGGTAAACACTAATATACTATTAACAAATAAAAATACATGTTACAACATGACTCTCATATCAATGACAGACACAGTCACATAGTCTCCAAAGCAGACACAACTTTAAAATTTATCTATATAATCAAAATTTCATAGTAAAATTCTAAGTCAAAATGTCCAAATATCAGGAACCAAGATTGACAAATACAACAATAGTCTTGCTAGGTTCTTGTAAATCCCTTTGAGCATAATCCATATTCTTAAATATAATATAGAAAAATCACCTTGAATTTTTATTTTCCTTGTCAATGATAACATAACCTTCTTCAATCTGTCCATACTGTTTGAATGCCGGAAATATAAACAACATTTGGAATTATCAGTAAACATTTTTCCATTCAAAAGCACGACTTCTTTTCTAAAGTCTCCAATAAAGACTACATAGTTTGTAGTTGTAAAAAATGAACGTGATTCTGAACCATGGTTAACTTCCCTTGGACTAAATATTAACAACAACTTTTATGTTAAATTAGCATGACAAAAATAAGGTACAAATTACAGCCAAGCCTAATGCAATAAAAAATACATGTCAACAAAATCCAACAAATAACATAAAATGATTTCAAATCCATAAAACAAAAGCATCGTGAAATAAACAACAATATGAACAATATTTCCATTCATACAAATGAAAAGCACCCAATCATCATGCACTTACTTCATGGAGACTTTGTGAATAAGTCTCTCATGTCAGTCCACACGCAAATAACTTCTAAAGAGCAAGGTATTTTCTTTCAAAATTCCTAATATTCTCTACAATTACAAGGTAAAGCCAATCTTTGAAGAATATAACCACAAGCATTCCATTCACTCCATTCACAACCAATAAGGTAGCCAAGAATCTACAATATAGGTTCAAAAAAAACAAACAAAAGCTTGCAAACTACCTCATGGCATGAAAAATGCTGATAAGATAGAATCATTCAAAACTTATCAGTATTTGATAACAAACTCAAAAAACAATCACTATAGCATTACAATAAAATAAAAAATAGTTCATAACCAATTGAATTTATTTTTTCAAAACATTATTATTAGATGGAGAAGAATTTTGTTCGTACAATAAGATTGATTAAAAATCTATAGATAAATCAAGGAGTTTCCCTGTCACAGATCTAAGGTTCATGCGATGAAATTGTGGTTGTCTCTAGGAATAACTAAATAAAAATAAGGAAAATCCAACTATCAACAAGTAAAGTGTTGGTTCAAGGGATACAACCTTATTTTAGAGAAAAGCATAAGAGTTTCCACAACATGGAGACTGTTGTCAATCCTAGAGACAGACTTGAGTTGTAAAAGACCAGTGCCTAGGACATCTTATGCAGTAAGGAGCATGAGGTATAATTCAAGACTTTTGACAGCATGAGGCTCTTTACTACTTCAACTTTCATAAAGGAATGCAATATGAATGGAACCAGAATATTCTTAGAGTCAGCAAAATAACAAGATGTTGCAGAGGCAAGGAATGAGTCCTTAATATAGATGCATCAGATAGCTTAAAGACAACTTTCTCTATGAAGGGCTGGGTTCTAAAATGTTTTACAGAGATTTAAAAATTAGATGAACTTTGCTGTGTAGAAAATACAGAAAGATATTAACTACTAATGAGAGGGAACTCCGTGAACATATTTAACATGAGCTGGGCTTAAAAAGATAAGAATCCATCCATGCCGATTGTTTTGAAAGAATAACATCTCACAGTATTTAATATAGAGGAACAATGAGTGAAGTGAAAGGCGAAACAACATAACATGCCTGAGTGATATTTAAAGTGCTTGACCAGTACAGTATAAGTATCAATAGTGATAAATTTATACCAACAACTAGTGAGCCACTCGCATTCCAGAACATGCTATAGGAAAACGGAAACAGTGAAATAAACAGTAAAATTATATCACATAAGATAGAGTTACACACTATAGAACGCTTAGACTAGAATCCTCACATAAAGTAAAACTTATTCTTGCTGAGACCCAATGGGCTCCTCGCATTTCTATTAAGATAGTCACAAAAAGCATACAGCAATTCTTACACAGCAAAATTATTTCGAAAATCTGGAACCCTTTTTTCTCTTCTGATCTTGCTTATATAGAGACCTCAATACATGAGCGAGAAGATATTTTCTGGAAAAATATCTTCCTCGCATGCCAAAATTTGTTAAAGGTTCTTATCAAAATAATCAAAAATTATGATGAGGAATACAGACCTCTCATCATTTGCGGTTAGGCACTAGGCCGTTTTGAAACAAAATATTAAACAAACGTCTGGGCAGAAAGTAAAATACTAAGGTGAAATATAAATTCCACCTGGAACTTGAAACTAACTAACTGAAGTAAAAGTAAAAAGGCCGCTAGGTCCGAATCATGAATTAAAAATGTTTCATTGATGAGAAGGGGTCGAGGTGGTTGCTGACACAGGTGGCAGAACATTTGTGGATGAGCTGGCGATCTGGCTGGCAAACTGGGTGCACCTCTGCTGACTGTCCACTGAAGGTTTAGGCATAGCAACAAATCCTTCCACCTTGATAGAGGCCTCAGTGAGATCATTTAGGCTCACCTCGGTAGGGATCTTATGTTTTATTAGATGAAGGAGGACGAACTCTGGGCGGAGCACTGAGACAATTGTTTCTACTTTTAACCGAGCGGTTTTATCTGATAAGGCGTTCGTCTGGTCCCTTTCTTCCTGGATTTGTGCTTCATATTCTGGTAATGATCGTAGCATGGAAGGGGTGGTAGGGTCCCAGCATGACGAAAGTCCTGCCGTGGTGATTTCGGCCCAAACGGCATCAAATCGGTCCACGCTGGCTGCCAACTGTTGTAGGGCCCTCGAAGCTATAACGCGGGCCGAATCCTTGTCAATAATCTTTTGGCATTCGATGGCTTCCTTAAACCGGCTTGCTATGCCATGTTGCTCCACCTCACTAGCTCTCAGCCCTTTCAAGAAAGAAACATATTCCCTGGCGTGCTAGGCTCTGCTGGACAAGTCGAGATCCCCTTCCTGAAACTTCCTCCTGAGATAGAGTACAGAAGATTTTATTTCCTCGATGACTTTCAGGAACTCCCACTGCTCTGTTACTGCTGAAATGATCTCTGACCAAATAATCTTTCTTCCATCTCTGAGGGTAATGTTACCTTTCAGGCGGGTGTTGAGATCATTGATGGTCTTCTGTTGGTCGGCTCTTGCCTTCTTCTCTTATTCAATCTCTTTTTGTAGTGTCTCTATTTTTCTGGTATTCTCAGCCAGGGAGTTTTCCAAATCAGTGATCCTCTACCTTGCAGTGGATGTCTGCTTTTCTAATATATCATTTGCAGCTTTCGCTGTGTTCAGCTGCTATGACAGCGAACTCGTCTCTGGTGGGGTTGTAGTATGCGCACAACTGTGCGTGTCCCAGGTGTTCTGCAGCTCTGTCAACCTACTCTGAAGAGTGGCGATTTTTTCCACCATTTTTTCTTTTTCCTCCTTCTCCTTTGCTAGTGTGTCAGCCAATTCCGCTTTTTCTTTCTCTGCTTGCACCAATTCGGCCGTCTGAACATGGTGGGAGGCCGGTATGCTGAACTTAATTTTCAATGAGGTGACCTCCTTCTACAATTGATCTATCAAATAATGCTGCGGGTTTGAGTCTCTAGTCTCTTTTCCTTTGATTTACTCCCGGAGGCCGTGTATTTGATTTACCTGGGCGCGGGAGTTTTCCTATTCATTCTTTAGGGTCGCCCTCACCTGTTCATGTTTTTTCTCCAATTTTCTCAGTGCAATGGTGACCCGCATTACCTCGTCCTTCAACATATCACCCACAACCTAAAACAGGTTACATTTGTCAGGTGCTGGCACCTTGGCCATGTCAATTGCATACTCAAGCACCCTATAACTAGTGGTACCTGTATCAGGGTTCAAGATAGCCTCAGCCATAGAAAATACCAGGTGTTTTGTATCCACATTCATGGAAGCTGAAACCCTGGTGTGATATTTCTCTACATAACCTTCCAGCTCGGCCTTATATTTATCCCTGATCATTCTGTTTCTCCGAGTCCTTTCAACTACCACTGGTGAAGTATAATCTCTGATGGCCTGTGAGACTTCAGAGAAGTCGGAGGAGGTGACACTGTCTCTTAGCACTTTGATCCCAGCTTTGCTCCTGTCGGGCTGGCCATATGGTGTAAACTGCTCAAGCAACTGCTCTTCCCCTATGACTTCTTCCTTGCTCGAGACTGTTTTCTGCTTTTTGCGAAGGGGAGAGCCTGCTCCTAAGGGACCCACTTCTTCTTCTTCTTGGCCTTTATTGACGTCTTTTCCTTCCCTTGTGGCAGATGAATCTGTCTCCATCTGCGAAATCAAAGGCCAAGTTTCAAGGTTAGCCCTCCACTCTATAAACGGTCTTGATTCATGTGCATAAGGAGTGGACTTGTTCCTCTTTCTTCTTTTTGAAATAATTTCCAGAGGATCATAGGGCCAAGCCTTTCCCTGTCTTAGGTCCATGCCTTGCAATAGCTTCTCAACAATGGGAAGGGCGTGTCTTGAATTCACAACAAACGGGCCGATAGTGATAGGGAGTCTCAGGATGAAACCCGTCTTTGCAGGGACAAAGTGAAGTTGGTCAGCCTTGAGGGTCTGCCGAATATACTCCAAAGCATAAAATCGCCGAGTAGGAAACACCCGCAGCTGGTAAGGGGAAACTTCGGCTCCATAGACCCGAATTTCGATGTAATTTTCGAAAAGATACCAATCCCCGGTGCTCTGGGTTTTACTAGCTTGTAGCCAGCTCTTCATTTCGGGAAAGACCCTAGGTGAGGGTGAATCATGGATTATAGTGTAGACAATGGGCATGAACTCATTTAGGAACCTGGAATAACCCACCCCATTAGGTATTTGGCGTACTGAAAAGTTCCAGTCAAAAACAGGTCGGGGTTGAGAATTGACATCGTATACCCTATCTAAGCCCAAACCCTCGAACTTATCGGCATGCTGATATAAGAACAGGTAGAAGACCATTGAAAAAAAATGGAAGTGACCAGTTTCTGAAAGCTCTAAGAACTGGGTCTGAATGTTAGCATCCAAGAAGCCAGGGATCTCCAGAACTACCCCCTTTCTAGACATTAACCACAAGAAATAAACACATACCCTGGAAACTTCCCCCAAACCGCCTACTCCTAGGAGACCCGTGATGAGAGCAAGGATGCACCGCACTTCTTCTTTGAACAGACTCAACAGGAAAGGTTCTGTGGCAGGAAGGGATGTAGCCTGGTTGCTGGTTATAGAGGAAATGAAACTGTTTTGATGCTCCCATGGCAGCTTGGTGAACTGGGAGGTTAAAGCCACTTCACTAAAACTAGTATAGGTGGTGCTGGTGGGAAAACGGAGGGCTTGCCTGATAAATTCGGGAGAAAGAGAGAAAATCTTGTTCCCCTAAGCAGAGGTAAACGTGCCTCAGCCCTCATCATAAGAATCTCTAAGCCAACAAATAAAATCGACCACCGGGTAGAATGGGGGGGTAATCTAATGGTATAAACCTGACACAACCACCCGGTATCGATCCATATTCTTGACATGTCGCCTAAAAAGCTCAGGTTTTATACTGCTGATGGGAAAAGGGTATTGGGGATCGTATATTTCGGCTTGCAAGTCGATGAAAGGCTCGAACCCGGGAGGGTTTCTAGTTTCTCGGACCCGAGGAGTCTATGGTTCAGCTTTCTTGGGTGTGCCCCTTCCCATGACTGACATATAAAACTTTTAAAAATGGAAGGAAAGTAGAGGGAATATGAGGGACGGAGTACCTGTGCAGTAGGGAAATCTGCTCGGGAAAGCGACGCGAGGGGTGTTTATAGTGACTGGGTAGACCTTGGCACTAGCTCCCACTTAGTTTATACCATAGCTTTGAGAACCTGTAGGTTTTACCGTAGTAAGATGCGGGAGGACGGTTATATAAGACTGAGAATTCTGAGGTAAAAGGTGGAGAGGTGAAGTAAGCGGGGCGAGTGTCGTAAGGACACTGACAGTGGGGCACGCGGCGTATAGGGATTAGGTGTCAGCTGGAAGCAGGTGAACACTGCGTGCCGGGTTTAATACTGGTATGGGCCTCAGTACCAGATCTCCTAGAAAAATTACCTTACCTCTCTGCTGCATAAACCATACGATTCTTGAAACACATTATTCGCAAGACGGGTTAAATACACAGCATACCAGTCTCTAGGGCCCGCATTCCATTCTACCACGTCACTGTAATTCCGCGCTTTACTCTGCCATGTTGCCTTTACCTTGGGTCCACCCCGTGGCATGTCACTGTATTTCCGCGGGGGTATGGGCCTCTTCCCTCTTCCGCTTCTTGACCCCCGCGGAAATCCCATATGGAGAGTTCCCTCACTTGCATATTATGGTTGCGGCAAGCCTTTTAATTATTTCTCTTTGCGTCCTTTGTACCATGTATTTGCGCTTTATGCATTACCGTTACCCTTTTTGCTTTATATTTTGACCCTTCTCGTACATATGTTTCGTTTTAAACGTGATACTTGTCTCATCATCGTTTCCCCTTAATCGACCTTTTAAATGTTTCACCATCAGCCATAACATTCAACACATGTCTATCCAAAGGTTAATTCGTAAAAATGACTGGTGTTAATTAATGATCAACAGAGACCTTCCTTTAGAGCATTAAAATTAAACTACAAATTTTTAACATTTTTATTTTACAATAGGCAGAGAAATAATTATAACTAACAAATCTGAAACCTCGTGAATTCTGAGTATTCATATCTTTCATGATTTGCAGTAAAAATGGATAAAAGTATTAAATTCAATAGTAAGACCTCGTAAATTATTTCTTTAAATACATATAGCTAGATAAATAGATTTTACTAATGCCCAGGAGTGGGAAGAATAAGCCAATAAGTCTGTGGGAGGTACGCCATAAAAAATCAGCCATACAAGCCCTATGAGACAAGGACACGGTGCCCCACTTTAATCTAGAAAAATTAGTTAAAGGTTGATGAGGGGTGAAGAAAATGGGATTTTGGTGAATCAATATTTCTTCACGTAATCCTGTTAGAAGACATTAAAACTGTAAACATAAGGGAAATATACACATTGGAAAAACAAAATACAACACTTGATGTGGACCAAAAATCATCTAATTATATCTCAATGGGATAGTTAAAACATGAAATAAATTAGGAATGCAAAAGTCTAAAATCGGCTGTTAGGGCTAACATTCCTCTCTAAATTGTTGGAAAGATTAATATCATGTTTCACCTTCTGTATAAACAATTATAGCTGAGAAATTGGAAAATATACTTCAAAGTTTCAACAATACAACACAAAAGAACATGAGATATCATAACATAAAAAAGCCAAATAGGATTTGAATAAAATATCATATGGAGCAAGAAGTGCTCCTGGAGTAAAGTTCCCACTTAAGATCCACTGCCAAAATAATCATGAAAGTTGAGAAAACAACTATATGGATTACTATAAAAAAGAATGTTTTGGTTTTAACTAGTTTTACCTGTTACCCATTATAACCCCCTTGCTTGATAAAATTGAGATAGAAATTTTGGTATTTGCTTCATTGTCAATGGCTTACCCATTCTCGGCCTGACTATCATGACACAATGGATGCAACAAAAAAATAATATGAACAATAGACGTCAGTCCACACAACAACATGTGATACCAACGTAGGAAACATGATGAACACAAAAGTGAATATTGAATGAACAATTTTTTGTAATCAATGTAGTTTCACTTATTGTGTAAACTTCAAATATTTAACCGATTTGAATGAGAATTTGAATTTTACAGTATTTGTCTGGGAAGGATCGGACATGTGATATTAAAGCAACGATGAAAAATTCAAAGGAATTTTAAGTTGAAAGGGAGAAATGTTATAGATAAGAGAGTCACTTGTAATTCTAAATATGTATCAAATTTTAAGCTTTAATTTAGTAGGAAAAGGGAAGATTTCTTGAGGGAGGACATTCTAGAGGAATATGGAATCACATGGGGTGCTTTATTTTAAAATTGTACAAAAAGAAACATCAATGTGGGCACTTGGGATCTAGGCGAACATTGACATGGGAGGAATCTTAATTTTTATTCATGTTGGAAAAAATACTCAGTTCGGGGAAGGGGGGGGGTGTGAATCAGTATGTAAAACTCACACAGACCTTTACTTTTAGTACATAGACCTTTACTTTTCTTTACTAAATTATATACGCTACTTTACTTTTTCCAACTAGAGTATGTACACGACTTTCATTAAGGAAACTAGTGCATGCCCAGAGAACTTATAATTCAGATAAATCTTCAATAACTTTACTTAGAACAGTGCATTAATGATTCATCAGAAAATTAGTAAGCAAAAAACATGTGCAGTAATAACAGAGTAAACCATCACCCATAATCAACACACATGAACATGAGGATTCAAGGTGGACATCGAATGTGGGAGAAAACCACCATTGTTGTTGTCTCTCTCTTCAATATTTATTATATATAAAATTTCTTACGATCTTGTAGTGGCATAAAATCATACTAGCACGTAGGCACCTAGCTGTAGAAGGCTACTACTTTCAATCATTCTCTAGCTACTACTGGAAAGGAGCTCCAACCCCTTGATCTCATTTACCAGCCACCGCTGGAAGGGAGCTTCGACCCCATTCTCTTTCTTAACAACCACTACTGGAAGGGAGCTACAACCCCCTGATCTGATCACCAGCTTCTATTGGTAGGAAGCCTCGACTTCCTCACTAAAGGCTCCAACATTCAGGACCACCGTGGATGAGGTTTAATAAATTTTCACACTAGATCCAACAATTTTAATACATCACAATTTGTAGATAAACTGAAGCAAACAACAACCCAATTCAAATAGAATAGTGAGATCACTATAACCAGACCGGATAAATGAACACAAAATGTTGCATCATCACATAGAATAAACTGCAACCATGATCATTTTTATGCCAAAATATATATGCCACTATTGCTAAGGAAACATGCATGCATACACACTTTTATGTGGCGCAACGTCCGTATATATCTCACTATACCAAAATTTAGAATTCTGACTAAGTGACAGAATTGACCAAAGATATTCTAAAATATTTTGTGAGCTTACAGAACCCTCATACATTTAACAACATCAATCATTTTTCAATCAACCAATCAATGATCTTTAATCACAATCACCTAGCAGCATAATCAATACTCAAACAACCGAGATCTATATGAAGACATCATTAACAAACAATATAAACATAGAAAAATTTATCAAAATTATTCATCAGTATTCTTCAACAAAGACCTTGGCTAGCATACGCGCCTTCTAAAAGACTTATTTGTGTATGAACACGCTTATCCTGAAACCAACTCGCATATAGATCTCAATATTTTTACTGAATATATACGTGCCTCTATAGAACCAAACCCGCGTGTATATGCATATTCCTCATGCCAAACCCACCTATAGATCTCTAAATAATTTAGGACTGCTCAATACTTCATAACTTCAAACTTAATCATATCATACCCTTCACTGCAACAAACATGCACCAGACTACAGATCTAAGTCATAAACAAATCATGCATATACATAGTCATTTTAGGTTTAGAAATCCTGATCCATCATTTTATTCATGAGTGCATGATTATATCAAATCTATCAATTGACTATATCCCATTCCATACAAATATACTTCAGATTGAATTAAACATTCAATACCCTTACTCATGCACACTTAGCACCTTGATCTTCACCTCCTTATATAGTTTGAGCCTTAGCCAATACCATGAGCCAAAACCGCACAAGTGTCGATGGTATTCTTCAAGGGGATCAATAGACATTACTGCACTCAATATTGTGGGCTAATACCATGGTAAAGATCCCTCATATTATAAAATTAGTGTGATAGCACATACGCGACTTTGTTTCTTCGTACCCGCGTGTATACGCAACTTTGACTTCACTAACTTGTGTATAAATCTTAAATTATTTATTTTTAGCTATCTTCTGATTTTCATCTGCAAACCTCTGTCCCAACTTTCTGTCATTCTGTTCCATCACTTTGTCACCTATAAACTCATCTAGTTACCATATACTTGGTCTTTTACAAGTGGGTTGCCATCAAGGAAAACACATGCATCATAATGCCAACAATTCGAGGGGATTTAAATATCACATACAACATCCTGGGAATGTATTTGTAGGCCAGGAAATATAGATTTACTGAAAAGAAAAATGATGGGATCCAAAGTATCATGTTGAAAAATACACGAGATTGAAATAAATAATTAGTTTATTGAATCATAAAATAAAAGCATATTTTCATGTAGGAAGCAATTGAGTTTTCACATAATAATGAAGAAAATTGTAATCTCAATTAAGCCTTAGTTTTTGAACTTTGACTCTTTCTACAGGAAGAGTAGATAAATACAAAATGAGGATAAAGGAACTTGTAACAATGCTCCAACAGAAAAAGAAAAAATCATTAGTCTAATGGTGGTTAATCTTGTCTTGTTAATGTGACCTTTTAAGAGGAATTTTGTTGTCCTAGTAGGTTATGTTTGTAAATCGTTATTGTTTGAAAATGCTCACATGAGTTATTAGTTGTTAACAAAAAAATCACAAATTTAGTGTTAATTATCATGCACATTTGTGAGCATACCCTTTGGTTCCATGGTTCAAGTTCATGCAGCGTGCAACTTGAGATTTCTTTGATATTCATAACATGACAACACAACATCCAAGTTCAATTTTGCAATGGGGAAGACAAATATTGATAATTACCAGGTTCCCATGGATGCATAGAACATGCAAACTAGAAAATGATAGCACGTGTCATGAAGACTTTCCCACATTTTTCGATGGGAAAGAACTTGTGTACTTTTCACATACATGAGGTTGCATCATCAAGAAGCAAACTTGATTTTTTTGGTACTTTCCCATGTGTTTCAAGTTTTCCTATAGAGTTTGTAAACCCTTAGTGTTTGAATATGGTCATATGAGTTGTTAGTTGTTAAGACAAATTTCACAAATTTAGAATTAATGATCATGCACATTTGTAAGCATACCCTTTTTTTCCATGGTTCGAGATTACCGGAAGTTCAGTTTGAGATTTATTCAAGATTCATGTGAAAACAACACAACAACCGAGTTTAATTTTATAAGAGAGAAGACATATTTTGATAATTACTCGGTTCTGATGCAAGCTAGAAAATGATGGGACACATTATGGAGAGCTTTCCCATGTTATTTGATGGGCAAGAGCTTGTGTAATTTTGACATGCATGAGGTTGCATCATCAAAAGTAAAACTTTTATTTTTTTATTTTTATTTTATCCAAGGGTTACTTTGGCATGTATTTTTGGTTACTTAGTCTGTGAAGAAAACCAAGGATCCTTTAACCATTATGAGGAGAACACAATATTATGGATTCATTATTAAGCAATTTGGAGGGTTGACTGGTGTATTTTATTTATGGATCAACCTGTGTGTGACATTGTATAGGAAGACCTATGAATTTGTGTTGTCATGCTACTATGATGTTAATACATGCACTTTTTGTGTTGTCTCTTAGATAACTGAGTTTGTTCCCGAATTAACCTTAGATCTCGCACAAAGGAAGACAAGTTATCTGGTGATTAAAATTTGTTTTGTTTGAGAAGATGATCATATATAGGAAATGTTTCATTTGAGGAAGGACTATTCTTGGAGGGAGTACATCTATCATAAGCTATAGATAAGAATTTTTATTGCACATATCATAAGAACATTATTTTGTAGAAATACTGGCTATTTTTGGAAAGAATGTTGTCTAGTTTTTTAGAATTAATTAGAAATATTGTGCACGTGCTTGAGAAAGGTTATTTTTTATTTTAAGGAAATTCAATTTGGGACATTGGATGCTAATATTAGATAACTACTCGTATTGAGGAGAAAATTAATACCTATTTTGAAACTTCAATAGAAAAGGAACTAGGAATTTTCCTTGAGAATATTCATGCTTTTTCGAGGATTATTATTAACTTGTAGTCTACGTTATACCTAGAGGACATTCTTGCTAAAATTGGAGGTTGTTACATCACCTCAAAGGTTCATCTTTCTTGACCAATTTTCTCATATACTAGGAATATTTGGAGGAGATCCATGTTGATATTAAGGAGAAACACTGATCTAGCATTGGGAGGGATCTTCATCATGTTATATGAATGCAATTTTTAGATTCAATTGTCATTATATATTGAAAAATATTTCTGCAATGCTATCTTTAAAGAGAAAATAAGGTCACAAAACAAGATAAAATTTTCATCCATGCTAAAAATAAGACAAGCTAAAACTAAATATGTGATAAGTAGTTTTATCATGTTTATTCTCAACATTTATGAAAAAAATACCTTGTTTAATGGTTGTATCCTATCCTTCTACATAGCACTACTTTTTCTTTGTTAAATTTTCTTGAAGAAAAGGCTAATTTTTGGAGGTATTTAGAAGCCTGCTTTACTTCCCACCCAATGAATTTATTAATTTGGAGTGTTTTTCCAATTTTATGGACGAACAAAGTACCTTCTAAATAGGGTAGCAGTTGGGTCACATTTGAATCTGCTTTGATCTTCTTAAAAGGGTGTTCCTAACCTTGAAATATCTGCCAATTTGCTACGCTTCGAAGTGTTGATAAGATATTCATGAATGCACCTAACTTGTCCCCTCACTAAAATATTGATACCTTTTATGTAGTAGGTATTTTGTTGAATTAGAATGCATGTGATTGAAGAAGAAAATATAAAACCATCTCCATGTGTGTGATACGCTTAGCTTGATGAATACATAACCTCAGCACATGATGGATTGGTTAACTGAACTTTGGTTCCCCAAGGAACATGTATGGGCGTTGACAATTCCCACTTTTATTAGTATGACACTAGTCTCATGGATCAATAATTAAAAGGTGTAGATGGAAAATTTTGAATTAGAACCCAAAAATGTTATTAGGAATGAAACCAAAACTAGAACCAGCAAAGGCTCAGCCCAAAACCACACTAGAATTAGCAAGAAAAATAATTTTGAAGAGTTGGTTGACTCTATATATATATGGTTTTTGCAGTCTGCAGGTATTAGTAACTGCCACAGGGATTCCACTTTATGTATCTTCATATAGAAAGTTTTCATTTTGGAATTAATTTATATTATTAAGTGGTTTGTTGAATTTATGTTCAATTCTAATAAATGGAATGTTCGTGTTGGTATTTATATTAAAAAAATGTTAATTTATATTATTAAGTGGTTTGTTGAATTTATGTTCAATTCTAATAAATGGAATGTTCGTGTTGGTATTTATATTAAAAAAATGTTAATTTATATTATTAAGTGGTTTGTTGAATTTATGTTCAATTCTAATAAATGGAATGTTCGTGTTGGTATTTATATTAAAAAAATGTACAACGCAGGTATCAAAATATTTTGAAAATAAATATTTTAATTTTAATTTTAAAATAGGATCCCTAACGAATTACAGTTTATCCTATACAATGCATGGGTTTTTTCTTTCCAAATTCTTCGGGATTTGGATTATATGACATATGCATTTAATCCATCCTTCATATTAGAAGAAGGTGGTTGAACGAAATCTCGACTAAATCATTCGAGATCCTTCAAACATAATAAAAAATTTACATAAAACATATTCTTTAATTGTTGACTTTTGTAATCTTATCTCTCAACTACTTTGAAATCAAAGTATGTCTAGGCTTGTCCAGGTGGAAATGAAAAAATGAGTCCAAAAACATGAAAGCATAATCTTTGATGGCCCTCCCGATCACCTTTTTATATAAGATTTTGAAAATAAATACTTTTATTTTTATTTTAAAATTAGGATATCTAACTAATTACAATCTAATCAATTCAATCTCTCTATTAATATAATGAAATTTAAATGATTAAAACAATTCCAAATTACAAATAAAAGGTAGCATTTCTTAAAAATTTTGAGCTTCCCATTCCAAAATAATAGAAGAAAATTGAAAGAAACCTAGTAAATGAAAAGAGAACCACATGACATTTAATTAGGAAAACGCAACTAATTTTTGACATGGAAAGTTTCTACGTGCTTCTGATTAATTAAGGCAAGAACTAAAAAGTATTTTCTAGATTCTCTGGTATACAAGTTTGTACTCCACGATGGTTAACTCTAATAAGATCATATAAAAAAATAGTAAAAACAATCAATTCTCATTGTTAACATAGTTTCTTGCCAAGTCATGAGTTCATTCCCTAGTTTTATTTTAGGATTAAAGTTCAAAACTCCTTTGTTACTTTTTGGGCCGCTTTATTACATTTCTATTATTTATTTCTTTTCCTCTTTAAAACCATTAATGGGACCTACTTCATCGCAAATCGTGAATTCTCGGTACATTCACTTACTCCTACCTCCTTAAATCCCTGATTGCGATAACAATGGGGCCCGCCTATCGCCACATCATACTGCACTATCGTATCGCTTTGTGGACCCACCTTACCTTACTTCGCAATCGCCATTTCACAATTCCTTTTTTACCATCTGCTGCTGCTTCCAAAAAACCCTTGATTGCAATAACATTAGGACCCATTTCCCTGCCCCGTCATTTTGCTTATCGCATATTGTAAATCCTATTGCTAACCATCCATGTTGACCCCTTCGATTGAAAAATGTGATACTCCTCTGGTTGTGAAATGCGACAAGCTTCGATCCCTGATTTGTGATAATGCCTTCGTCTTGCGATTGCGATATATCACATTGAAATTCTGCCACTTTGTTATCGCTTTATGTTGCCCACTCCTAAAAACCCCGAATGCGATTGGTAGGACCCACCTTACTGCCCCGTCACTTACCGCGCAATCGCAAATCAAAAATCATTTTGTTGTTTCCTTATTTCCTCTGCTCCTAAACTGCCGATGAGAGATGGTTTAATGCAGTGACTGACTAGATGGTTATGCATATACACATCACAAACTAAAGATTATTAGGATTTATTAAAGTTTTGAAGTAAAACAAAAAACCTAGAACAAATAAAAGAGTATCAGTGAATATTTTGATGGTAGAAACATTCAATAAAGAGGATGATTAGCTACCATATCATTAACCTTAGACACATCATCAACTAGGCCAGCACATTGCCAAAATTCGAGGAGCAGACCCTTAATGTCAATTTGTTTTTATTTGGTTCAGTCATGGTCATTTCTGCCTCAAGCACATGATATTTTTGATATATATCATCAAGAAGGGGGCTACATGGTTATTAAAGTCCCATGACACAAGGAGAAATTTCAGCAGAAGAAGAGGCAGCATGACAACACACTCAATATTCCAGCCCAGAATTCTTCTCTTCTTCTTTCTCCATCTATCATTTCTGTTAGATTTTGAGGCAATAAGGATGTAATGTCTCTTGACACATGTGTTATGTTAGAATTAATGTTTCCTTCTTTTTAGAAGAGATGGAGTTGGTTCCTCTCTTGCTATATATAACACTTGTAAATACTATAACAGTGTGGGATGTTAGTCTACTAAAAGACTGAATATAATAAGAAAAACATTTTTACTTCATGTTAGATGATTTTTTGATTCAAGGAACATCTCATGTGTGGTGTGTATCCTTTCTTTGTTAATTTCTTCTAAAATATAACTTGCAGCAACTAGTGAAGTGTGAGTGAGAAGTTGTTAAAGGATTTAATAGTAAATTATCTACTTTCAGTTTTCTGTAAGTTATATGTGTGTAATATAACATGTCAGTGAAGGTTTCATAAAGGATTTGTGGAATACTTTATGCTTGCAATCTATTTTATAGTGTTGTTTGTTTAACATAAATAGAGTTTGTGTTAAAGGTCATTAACATAGCTGTGTGGCTGTTTTAGGATAGGAATATTTCCTGAAATAGGTACTAGCTATTCATCTTCTTCCACTTGTATACTCTGGTCCCTATACTACCTTTTACCCACACAATTTATACTTGCAAGAACTTGCCAAATGCATGAATGTCTTAAAAAAGATAAAATCATTTCAAATATTTGAGAAAGCAATCCTACCACTCAAACAACTGCTTTAAATTTTGAAATGAACGATGACGTGTAAGGCTTATTCATTAAGCAAACAAGGGGAGACTTCTTACGCTAACACTCATAATCAACACTCATATATCAGATTTAAAGGATATAATTACTTTAAATTATTAGAATCTATTAAAGCATGCATAGTGTAATGGTTTATCTTTTCATTGAGTTTTGGAATCCTCAAGAGCCAACCAAACATTTCTAGAGGGTTTATGTGGAGAAATAAATGAAATTGCAAGAAAACGTAAAATGATGCATTCATGAAATATTAAAGAGCTTCACCTTCAATTCACAAATATCAATTTAGGAAAAGCTAATTTTTTTTAAACAATAAAAATATCAACTGTACATTTCTAAATTAATTACATATAAACTAAAGTAAATAACGGAATGTATATTTTTAAAAGTATTTTGCAAACTACAAGTAAAATCATTTTATTCCTTTTTAATAAAAACTTCAAAAATGAAATAAGTTTTTATATGTTTTTTAACACTTAATATTAAATATAAATATTTATGTTTTTAATACAAATATTAGATATTAAAAATGATTCATTTGAAACTAATTTTATAATTAATATTTTTATAGGTTATAGCTCAAAAAATATAAGAAAGTAGAACATGAAATTTAAACATAATGTTTCTTCATATTTTGAATCGAGCTTAAGCATAGAAGTAATCAACACAAGTATTTAGCAGATGCACTTAAAACTTGTATATTTTGGAATAGAAACAACATTGAATTCAACAATGATTGAGAGAAATGCCTTGGGAAATTAAAATCTCGACCATTTACTATGATATTAACAACTCTTCTTCAAGAGGAACAAGGGATGAAAAGTTTTCAAGTTGAGTTTTAGTATTCTTATTAACTATGGATTAAGTTCATTTGTAATTTTGATTGAATTGATGGAGTTCATTTCAAACTGTAAAATTGAATATTTATGCAAAATTGGGTCACTGAAAATATTTTCAAGTGTTGAAATAGGTCCTTTGTAAAAAATTATAAGTTTAAGTAGATTATTTTCCTTGTCATTTTGTCCTTACTTTGCTTGATTTTTTCCTGTGCCATTTGTATAGACTTATACAAATTATTGGGTACTGTAAATAACAGTGAATATTTTTTATTAGGCTGCATTTGTAACAAACCCCACCTTAACTGTACTAATAACTCGGGAAATTACCATGTTAACCTACTTCCCAAGGTTCGGTATGAGAATAAGGTAAAATACCTATTTTTTTTTCGTATACATATTTTGGGTGAAACCTTGGCAACACTATAAATAACTTTGGAAGTTGGAATTGTTGCCTTAGTGTTTTCTTAAGACTTAGACAAAACTGATTTCAAGAGCTCTAACCTAGGTTTTGATGGTTTATTGGTAGTCATACGTACTCCATTAGGATGTGTATATGCATTGTAAGGGTGGTGCAAGTTAGTGATGAAAGGAAGGTTGCTTCTCCAATTTGGACAACCACCTCTAGGGTTTTGACCAAGTTTCTTAATTATATAAAACCCTAACCCTAATCAATACTAGTTTCAATCATAAGGTAGTCGTATCTTCCGTGTATGGGTCAAATATAATATGATGGGGTATGACATACAACATAAAAAGAATGAACTAAATGTTAATGCCTTGAACCTAATCATTGGTAGCTTCATGGATCATGAGAAACTTGTGGGCCCTTTTTTTGTATGAAATACATATTTGACATAGCCTAATGTTATAGGTACACAATATTTTTTTCGAGATGTGTTAAATAATTACATGTGAAAATTGTAGCTTAAGACAAGAAACTTTAAAGGCATAAACATAAGAAGAGAGAAGCATTTAACATCATGCAATAAGACACAGAATTGATGTCGGAGTTCATCTAGGAGGGACTACGTCTCCGAGCTCTGCTCAAATAGTAGGGAGGCCCTTTTTCTTCATTAAGTGACAAAAATTAAAGTACAAGTATAAAAATGAGAAATAACACCCTTATACCTCTATACCTGAAAGTTCCCGAAAATTGCAGACCTCTAATGAAGAAATGGAAAACATCGTTGGATTTGTGGCATCGAGTAGTGCATAATCCATATAAAATATGCCTTAATATTGCAAAGTGAAAATCTGAACCCTCTAGAAAATGGCTCAGATCATGGTTCCACCCCCCTCCTGCACACTGCTCAGGGTTCCACTGCCTTGGTTTCCATGCCCTCTCCTGTCTGCCTTAGGCGCACTAGAGAAATGAAGGTTTATATCACTGAAGGTGGGCAGACTTCCCTAAGTTAGTTGATGGCTGAAGTGGTTTAGATCTACATTAGGTGGGAGGGGTCGGGTTGTCAAACCCCGCCCCCTTCGTATTAAGACGAAACTTGTTTTAAACAACCGTTTCAAATCAATTTTTAAACCCCATTGTTTTACATTTGCTAGGAAGTGGGTATGTTGGGGTTCGGGTCCGCATTGGGTGGCCCACCCCCATATTCCTGCTGGTTGTTGTTAATAGGTGGCGTGAGGAAGGCTTGGGTCAGTAGTGGGGTTCACCACCCCTGCCACCCATATCATATATATGGTCAATGGTAATGTCATGACTTGTGGTGAGTGGTTGGGTGGCGGGGTCACGATCGCTTCCCACCACTATATTTAATATCCTTTTATGATATGGCATGTGGTTATGGCCGTGGGGTCTGGCGGGGGTCATGGCCCACTAGACCTAATTTCATATTTTTTTATTTTTTTTATTATAACAAAACATGATTTTCAAATATCCCATATTTTTTACCGAAGGAGACTTTTTAACCATCCAAAAAAATTGCTCGAAATCTAGCCAAGGTTGGTCGGAATCCAGTGGCCAGGTTCTAGCAAAATTGTTGCCTCCTTAAGCTGCCACATCACCAAGTCAACCCTCGAAATTTTACTTCTCGTAACTCCTTCATACGGACTCAGAATTGAGTGTCGTTTGCGCAATTGGAATTGGAAAGATGAGATCTACAACTTGCCATTAAGGTGTCCACATTCCAGACAATTTTATTTTTGAGCCTTTGTACACAAGCCACTTGTACTTGGACTTTTTTGATCCACCTGGATCATTCCTCTCCACTAAAGAGTTTTTGGACCCCAAAATCATTAACATTCTTATCACACTACTTGTGTCCTTTCCAAACGACACTTTCAATCCTCTATACGCAAAACTAGTACATCATTTGCAATCATGAAAACCACACATGACTCAACAACCCCTCCTTGAAAATATTTTATAGCACACACTCATTGGCCAAGGATTACATAAAAGAAAAAAAGACAATCAATATCTCAGCTACTCATAAACAAAGGCCAAAACATCATCGTTGCGTTTTGAAGTGATGGAAAACACACCATCACATTTGCATTTACTTGCAACGAATTATTTACAAATTTGGCCCTCACACTCAGACCCCTAAAAGAACCATATTTTACTTAATAAGGTAAATGAATCATCCCCCCTGTGGAAAAGCTTCGGGGACCAGAATCTGTATGGGTGTTCTTTAATCCTGACGTTTTTGACATGCAGGTTTCTAGGGTTCATTCTGGTTGTGATGATTCTTCCTCCTCCATACCTTTCGTGTCATATTGGAATGCCTCCCCCCGATGTGCCTCCGAGAAGTGCCCATGAATCCATCACTATCGCTGAGGTGTGAGGAGGTGCTCTCATCATCAGTTGTTGGTGGGTCGCTGGTTGTTTTGGAGCTTTCTCCCACTTCCTTCTTGGTGTATCTAAGCCCTACATGACATGGAAATTCCTTGACTTTGACGGGGTTTACGATGCCAAGGCACTTTCCTTGATGCCCCATCTTCTTCCAAAATTTGTACCTGATCCCTTTAGTATTTTTTTCAAAAGAAGAGAATTCATCATCATGAAAAATACATGAAATTTAAGAGTTTCTGTTGACGGGAAAATCTATCCAGCCAACAGCAAGGGATCTCCCCGGTAAAAAGTCCCAATTAGACCTTGAACCATTTGGAATAGGGATCTCGTCCGGGGTGTGGGTCCAGCTACTGCTGATTTCTCCTTTCTTTGGGTCTCACTTAAACTCTATAGAACAGTGGATACACACTTAATCAAATTATACAAGACATATGATTGATGCATTAAATGTACATATAACACTATGAGTAGCAAGAGGAAATAATAAAACAAGAGTACCGAAGGAGGTGTTGTTAACAACACATCATTCGGGTCATGCTTGTAAACTGTTCTAACCACAAAAGAAACAATTCCTCATGGCAAGAACACCCTTCACTTCCTAAAAGTTTTAAATGATAACACAAATGCTAATAAACAAAGTCATCAACATTCGCTAAGAAAGTGAAATGAACTCAACCACCATTAACATACTCAGCAAAATGTTATGCAATTGTGATATGAATTGAAGATACAGTTCCCTTAATCTAAAGATGTTCAGAAACTGAAAATATAATACTCAATAGCGCTCATACATATGACAACACCAAATCCACAAAGGGATTTTTCAAAATGCTTGTATTCATGCTCAAATATATAATCCTCTGGTAATACAATGTACTCAGCTCGAGTCCCAAACAAAAGATCCATTACAAGTTCTCGAAGGAAGTATTTATAGAGCAAAACTCGCCCTTTTGGGCTCCCTGACTTTTCACCTTCCCGACTGTTGGGCTGCCTTGCAACCCAGTCTGTTCTGGGACCTATGACTTGACTAGTTTTGTGACTTGCGACCCCCAACAATTTGTGACCTGCGACCTGCCATGATTTTGCGACCTCGCGACCTAGTCACTAGGTCGCTGGGTCACGTCGTCGAGCTTTTAATAGGGAGTGCGACTATGCGACCTGGCGACCTGAGAGAATCTGCAACCTGCGACTAGAGTAAATTTGCGACCTGCGACCCGACTAGACCTTGTGACTTGCAACCCCCAAAAATCTGTGACTTGTGACCTACCATGATTTTGCGACCTGAGGGAATCTGCGACCTGTGACTTGAGGAAATTTGCGACCTGCGACCTTAAGCGAATTTGCGACTCGCGACCTTCAACAATATGCGACCTGCAACCTGCCATGATTTTGCGACCTGAGGGAATCTGCGACCTGTGACTTGAGGAAATTTGTGACCTGCGACCTTAAGCGAATTTGCGACTTACGACCTTCAACAATCTGCGACCTGCGACCTACCATGATTTTGCGACCTGAGGGAATCTGTGACCTGCGACTTGGGGAAATTTGTGACCTGTGACCTTAAGCGAATTTGCGACTTGTGACCTTAAGAAAATTTGCGACTTGCGACCTTCAAGAATCTGCGACCTGCGACCTGCCATGATTTTGCGACCTGAGGGAATCTGCGACATGCGATTTAAGGAAATTTGTGACCTGCGACCTTAAGCAAATTTGCGACTTGTGACCTTAAGAGAATTTGCGACTTGCAACCTTCAAAAATTTGCGACCTGCGACCTGCCATGATTTTGTGACCTGAGGGAATCTGTGACTTGCGACTTGAGGAAATTTGCGACCTCCGACCTTAAGCGAATTTGCGACTTGCGACCTTCAACAATCTGCGACCTGCGACCTGCTCGCACTACTCTTATGCTTTTCATCGGTGTGGTGATGACATTGTTTGGTGTATCATCCGTGGGATTGACCTGCATGAAACATTAACATCAGATTATGAGCTTGGTGAAGCACCCAAACCGAGTGCCTAAACAATCCATGGTGCAAGAGCTTTTAATGTAAATACAAAAAAAGGTTTCCATTCGAATGTATGCATGGTGATCCCTTCACACATGGCGCGGCTGTAGTAAGAGTATCTCGTCATGATGGTGAGAAGGCTCACGAGGGGCTTGGGACAGGTTACGAGGATGTTATTTTCTAAATACCAACCTTAACGGCTAAGTGAGGAGGGGGACCCAAAATTTCGAATATACCCAAAATTTTGGGTGGTGTTGTAGCAGCTACAACAAATGGCGAACGACTGGTAGAATTCAGCATCTCTGTTAATATCACAACAATAGTCTGAGCCAAGATAGTGATGCAAGGGAATATTGAACAGGTTGTGTGGGTACCCTTTGTATTACTTTGGCCTTTATAGGTATGCCCATTCCTTATGCCTCAACTAGGTCTCGCTAATCAGAACACATCAAAGCGGAAGCTCACAGACGCCAGTAGCTTGTTGATGATGTGAAGATCTAGGCAGCGGGTTTATTATTCTCAGGATTTTTTAAAGTAAGTTTCTGGTGTTGCTTCGCTGCCAGCAGGCCTAGATAGTACCCCGACGGAGTCACTTCAAGAAATCACAAGCATTGCTCCGCTGCCAGCGAGCTTGGTCAGTACCCCGGCGGAGTCGTTGCATCACCTCTCTGCGCAGGAAGCCTTTCTCGATCCTTTACCCTTATTTATTTCATGTGCTTGTAGCACTTATTTTCATGTGCTCGTGGCACTTATTTTTCATGGGTGGATGAGGGATCCCGTCTTATTTTACGAGCAAGAGAGGTTGTTTCTTGTTTTACAGAAACTGAAAGATATCCTGATTTGGGTTTGCCCTTGTGCCAAACCTTCACATCCCATATACCACAATAGGCGAAGCGTGCAAAACAGATCATTAAGATGTCCAAGACTTTTCTGGGCACAAGGCTTAGGCTTACGGGTATTGGGCCATTCAAAATCATTAGGTCTCCCACAAACAACCGGCTCGTATATCCCTGGCTAATAAGTTTAGACTCATAGGCATCTTGTTGAGAATGCAACTTCGATGACCTGTCCTGAGAGAAAGCTGCCTCTTGAGATAGCCACCGCAACCTCACACAAACAATGGGGTTACTGTTTTAGCAATCGGGGCAGAACAAGTCCACAAGGTGGTAAAGTTTCAATGAGGGCTCATGCAGTGATAGGCGATATGTGGAATATTTTAAACGCTATATCAACAACCTGCGGAAATGATGTGGGGAAGAAAGTGTACGACGCAATGTAATAACGAGGCTCAAGATGCAATGCAACGCCACGTGCGGGAACGATCCACTAGTTGGAGGTGGAGAGACAAGGCAAAGCACATGTAGTGATTATCCGAACATTATGCAGCAATAGGGAAACTGAAAAAGCATGCATGTAAAAATAAATGGAACTTTTAAATGCATAAAACTACAGAACGCAAGAAAATACAACAAGCATAATTCTAAACCATGAAGTAAAACCTTAGCAAGTAAACCTCATAAATAACTTGACAAACAAAACTTTATTAGCAGATCCTAGCTAGCCTATTCCTAGTTTAACCAATGATGCGGTCGGGTTATGTGAAATCATCTTTCCAGTGTAGCCACCGCATTAGTTCCTGCCCTGCAAGAACAACAATGTTCGCAATCAGAGCCAGCATACAAAATCGTGCACCAACAGCAAGACTTACCTGAAGAGCATGTGCAATAGTAAGAAGGCCATGGCTAATTACCAAAGAACATGCCAGAGTGGATTGTGCAAGATGAATTTCGCTCTTATCCTGATACACAGCAATATATTCTTGAAACTTAAAACTATTTATAAATTACACACATCCATTCATGCACAATCCTAGGTCTGATGGGCGTTGAGTAAGCCATTGCCTATTTGCAGGCACATCCACTGGATAGGGTTGGTCGAGCCAACCAGCAACCTCATTGTGGTGGTGAGGATGATTGATTTTACGGGATGGAAACAACAAGCATGTGCCAGGCGAATTATGGATACTTACGAATCCAAGAGCAGAAACCCTAATTTTGAAAACCTTAGTTCGGATTTTCTCCTGGGTTTCGCTGAGGATGTGAGGATCTGGACTAACCGTTAGTGAAGGCTGAAATGCCTTACCGTCCTGGACCAATTCTGGGCCTTCGAGCGGGGGGCTCCAAAACTTTGATGGGTTCATGAGATCAACTGGCGAATGGATGTGATCATCAATTGTAGTAATTGGAAAGACATCAGTGGGCTTTATATCAATTCGGCCAAATGTTTGCGCACTGACAGATTGATAATCCGATGTATTAGATTCTTTAGATTTTCCAGGATGGGGTGAATTTACCAGAAGGTTTTTGGGCAGTTGGGGTATTTTCCCAAAATCACATGTTTGTGCCTGATTGCAACTGGTACTGGATGGGCAGCAACTGGAAAGATTAGAGACAATGGTTGTTGTTTCCTTACCAGTGAATAAATTGGGGTATATCGGTTGTTGCACACCAGCTGCTGGGGGACAGGAATATGTGCTCAGGGACACCTCACTAGAATGAAAAATCTGCCCAGATTAAATTATATCCGACATGGTTATGCTAGGAGGACAATGGTACTTGGGAATCGTTATTTCAGAAACCCCAAGCTGAGAAATCCTAGTTGGAGTTGTTTGAGGGGTCTCATCAAGATCAGAAGGACTAGGGGTAACGGTCGGCAGAAGCAGAAGTGCTTTAATTCCCTGATAGGTACTTAGATCTTCATAAAGTGGATTATAGTCTGCAGAGAGATACGAGTGACAGTCCTCCGTGGTATGAGCGAACATGTTTTCGGATAAGCAGTGATCGCTGGAACCATCGATTTGATCAAGTTGGGTATCTGGCATGTTAGGCTTCCCGAGAGTTACCAACCGGGAAGGATCAATGAAGAGGACATCTTGAGGTTGCCCAGACAGGAAATCGCTCTTATGATTGTCTAAAGATTCCGAGTGAGAAATATTAGATCTAAAAGATTCATCAATTATGAACTGTGATTGTGAAACACCATCTGCGTGCTTATGATCATCGCCAATACCAGTATAAGGAAATTTTGGATGTCTTGAAGAAATTACTGGTGTGGCGGACTCGTGAAATAAATCGTGGAATAATGAAAGAAAATATTGAGCCGCAGGGGCGTTAACCATACAAGGCTTTCCAACACGTGCATCTATGTCATTCAAAGAAAACAATGATCTGGCAGGCCCTGTAAGGGAATCAACTTCATCTGGGATAGGAGTTGATTCATAATCAGTATGCGAATCAGATTTAGGACTGTGTCCAGGGAGACATCGAGTGGGCTCGAGGTAGGTTTCATGAACCTAGAGGGCTGTTGGGCCCATCTAGTTTTCAAGCCTCGATTTGACAGGGTGCGTGAAATATTCAAAGGTAGTATAATAGGCTTTATCCTCTTGCAAGTGTCTATCCTTGCCCAGAACTTTCGAGGTCACAGCTCCACTACCCGGCAACTCAGGAGGAGGAGCAAGAATATCACAAATAGCAATACTCTCCTGGGAGGCCGAAGTGTGGTCTGGACTCAGGGAGATGGACAAGGAAACATTGGGGACGCAGTCTAAACAACTGGAAATTTGCGAGTCATCATAGGGAACACTAGGATCAGGCTGGGTTGCTACTTGAAATTGTTCAAGAGAAACGAGGATCACATACGTGAACTGTTCTCTTAACAACTTCCAATCGACATACTTTTCAGGGAACTCAAAACAATAATGAACAAATCTGATGGAAAATTCATCTAGAGGTTCCTGAGGTTCCATTCTGATGTCATTTAGCTTTATCAATACACTTTGAAAATTGTACCTGTGAAAGGCTTGTTGTAATTCACTGGCAAGTTGTTCAAATGAATGGATGGAAGCTTCCGGTAATGTGCGGCACCATTGCTTAGCGTGACCTTCGAGAGTGAGGAAGAAAAGAAAACAAATCAAACCTTCATTGTCAATTTCGTAGCACTCACCAAAGTCACAGAAATCTAAAAGGTGTTGGGTTATGGATACTCCGTTTTCACCATCGAATTTTAACTGGGACAAGTGATACATAAGTTCATCGGGAATGAGACATCGAGGCTCATAAAACTCTGACAAACATCTCGGGAGAATGACTTGGGAACGAGCCATTACAGATATGAGATTAACTGCAGGCTCTAAGGGCTCAGCTTCTCATCTGTCCCTCCTTCTTGCGCCAATTCTGTTGACGAGAAAATCTGTCCGGCCAACAGCAGGGGATCTCCCCGATAAAAAGTCCCAATTAGACCTTGAACCATTTGGAATAGGGATCCTGTCCGGGGTGTGGGTCCAGCTACCGCTGATTTCTCCTTTCTTTGGGTCTCGCTTAAACTCTATAGAACATTGGATACACACTTAATCAAATGATACAAGACATATGATTGATGCATTAAATGTACATATAACACTATGAGTAGCAAGAGGAAATAATAAAAAATGAGTACCGAAGGAGGTGTTGTTAACAACACATCATTCGGGTCATGCTTGTAAACTGTTCTGACCACAAAAGAAACAATTCCTCATGGAAATAACACCCTTCACTTCCTAAAAGTTTTAAATGATAACACAAATGCTAATAAAAAAAGTCATCAACATTCGCTAAGAAAGTGAAATGAACTCAACCACCATTAACATACTCAGCAAACTGTTATGCAATTGTGATATGAATTGAAGATACAGTTCCCTTAATCTAAATATGTTCAGAAATTGAAAATATAATACTCAATAGCGCTCATACATATGACAACACTAGATCCACAAAGGTATTTTTCAAAATGCTTGTATTCATGCTCAAATGTATAATCCTCTGGTAATACAATGTACTCAACTCGAGTCCCAAAAAAAATATCCATTACAAGTTCTCGAAGGAGGTATTTATAGAGAAAAACTTTCCCTTTTGGGCTCCCTGACTTTTCGCCTTCCTGACTGTTGGGTTGCCTTGCGACCCAGTCTGTTCTGGGACCTGCGACCTGACTGGTTTTGTGAGTTGCGACCCCCAACAATTTGCGACCTGCAACCTGCCATGATTTTGCGACCTCGCGACCTAGTCGCTGGGTCACTGGGTCACATCGTCAAGCATTTAATAGGGAGTGTGACTATGTGACCTGGCGACCTGAGAGAATCTGCGACCTGCGACTTGAGGAAATTTGCAACCTGCGACCCGACTGGACCTTGCGACTTGCGACCCCCAACAATCTGCGACCTGCGACCTGCCATGATTTTGCAACCGAGTGAATCTGCGACCTGCGACTTGAGGAAATTTTCTACCTGCGACCTTAAGAAAATTTGCGACTTGCGACCTTCAACAATCTGCGACCTGTGACCTGCCATGATTTTGCGACCTGAGGGAATCTGCGACCTACGACTTGAGGAAATTTGCGACCTGCAACATTAAGCGAATTTGCGACTTGCGACCTTCAACAATCTGTGACCTGCGACCTGCCATGATTTTGCGACCTGAGGGAATCTGCGACCTGCGACTTGAGGAAATTTGCGACCTACGACCTTAAGCGAATTTACGACTTGCGACCTTAAGCAAATTTTCGACTTGCGACCTTCAACAATCTGCGACCTGTGACCTGCCATGATTTTTCGACCTAAGGGAATCTGCGACCTGCAACTTGAGGAAATTTGCGACCTGCGACCTTAAGCAAATTTGCGACTTGCGACCTTAAGCGAATTTGCGACTTGCAACCTTCAACAATCTGTGACCTGCGACTTGCCATGATTTTGCGACCTAAGGGAATCTGCGACCTGCGACTTGAGGAAATTTGCGACCTGCGACCTTAAGTGAATTTGCGACTTGCGACCTTCAACAATATGCGACCTACGACCTGCCATGATTTTGCGACTTGAGGGAATCTACGACCTGCGACTTGAGGAAATTTGCGACCTGCGACCTTAAGCGAATTTGCGACTTGCGACCTTTAGCAAATCTGTGACTTGCGACCTCAAGCAAATCTGCGACTTGCAGCCTTCTTTTGGCGATCCTTGGATTTCATAGCAATATTCCTTATCCCACATCCTTTGCTTTGAAAAGGGTCCTCTTGCTTGCTAGGAAAAAACTTTAGCTCATTGCACAGACCGACAGCTTCCACTGTGACCGAAAGCTCCCTTGACTGGCACGGTCTTGTTCCATGTGTACATGCGATACATGTCTTCCACTTCTCCTGTTTCAGCTCGCACTACTCTTATCCTTTTCATCAGTGTGGTGATGACATTTTTTGGTGTATCATCCGTGGGATTGACCTGCATGAAACATTAACATCAGATTATGAGCTTGGTGAAGCACCCAAATCGAGTGCCTAAACAATCCATGGTGCAAGAGCTTTTAATGTAAATACAAAAAAAGGTTTCCATTCGAATGTATGCATGGTGATCCCTTCACACATGGCGCGGTTTCAGTAAGAGTATCTCGTCATGATGGTGAGAAGGCTCACGAGGGGCTTGGGACAGGTTACGAGGATGTTATTTTCTAAAGGCCAACCTTAACAGCTAAGCGAGGAATGGGACCCAAAATTTCGAATATACCCAAAATTTTGGGTGGTGTTGTAGCGGCTACAACAGTTTATTTTTACCTCGGGCTGGTTATGTCACAATTTTTCCAACGCCTCATCCTTATCATGTAATTGGCATAGTAACCTTTTTTTTTCTTCACTTTCTTCCTATAGGATCCTTCTTAGCTCAACATTTTCTTCTTGGATGCCTTGGTTAATCTCTTCAAGTTCTTTGAACTCTGTCGCAGTAAGTGTGCTTCTGTTATTTGGTACACTATCTGTTAATATTTTTGTTTCATCACCTGAATTAGAACCCAAGTCTATGGGTCCTTCGGCTATGATCCCAAAGGTTGCAAGATTCAATTCATCCAATTTTTCAACCTTGTGCAAATCCTGCAGCTGCGACCTTTTCATCTTTATGGATTCAGAATCTTTAGAATCTTGGTTTTTTTGTATGGTGGTGGAGGTCTTCTCCTTCCCCTTTTTTTCATTTCTCTCAGGTCTCACCTCAGGGTACAACTTCCAACAATTTTCTTTTTCATGTCCCTCTTTTTCACAATGTGTGCAAGAGGGCTTTTCTCCCCTTCTTTTGGTTTTAGCAGTCCTTTTTGAGTGGTCACTTTTCTCATGCGCACCCTCCTTTCTATGTGCATGGCCTTCACACTGGCCTCATCAATGGTAGGAGGCTCAAACAACAATAATGAATGTCTTATGTAAATTTTTAATGATCCAATGTATTTAGTTACAAATTCAGGTGAATCTAATGAGATGCCTAAACTTAGTGCTTGTTTTCTAAATTCCTCATTAAAGCTTAGCACGTTTTTTCCTCTGCCTTGCCTTAGTTACTGCAATTCCATTAAGGTTTTCTGCTTATAACCCAAGGGATAGAATCGATCTTTAAGTGCAGCAATGAAATTTGACCATGAGGAAAGAAGGTTACCCAAATTACTATTTCCTTGAAGTTTTCTCCCCCACCATATGAGAGTTGTACCATTCAATCGAAGAGATGCCAAGTGGATCTTTTCCTCATCCTCCACAATCCGTTGAATCCTGTAGTAGACGTCAAGCTCCCTAATCCATTTGTTAAGTTTATCTACATCACTTTCACCATTATCCATGGGTAGATCAAATTTTACATCTAACTTAAAGAAAGGTTTATTAGATACATTTCTATAATTCCTATGATGATGGTGAGAAGAGGAGGAAGAAATTTCATTCACTGAAGGAGAAGGAGGTGGATCTCCTCCATTATCTCCATGCCCTGAACCTTGTCCTTCTGCAGCATTCTCCCCTACTTTCTCTAGTCTCTCAATTCTAGAGAACAATTTCTCAACTTGATCTACCATGGTGTAGAAGGTCTTGCGGAAGTTGAGCTCCTCTTCATTTTGAAGATCGTCATCCATGTTCCTTCTCTGATTTTCATGTACCTCTTCATGATCGAAAGACTGTAGCATCGCTTTGCCTCTTCGTAGCCTATTTCTAGTTAGCATACAAGTATGAAATTCACATCAACAAACACCTTCTCTGATACCACTTGATCCAAAATATTTTGTTCGAGATGTGTTAAATAATTACGTGTGAAAATTGTAGCTTAAGACAAGAAACTTTAAAGGCATAAACATAAGAAGAGAGAAGCATTTAACTTAATGCAATAAGACACATAATTGATGTCGAAGTTCGTCTAGGAGGGACTACATCTCCGAGCCCTGCTCAAATAGTGTGGAGGCCCTTTTCTTCATTAAGTGTTTAAAATGAAAGTACAAGTATAAAAATGAGAAATAACACCCTTATACCTCCATAGCTGAAAGTGGCTGAAAATTGCAGACCTCTGATGAAGAAATGGACAACATTGTTGGATTCTTGGCGTTGAGTAGTGAAGAATCCATATAAAATTCACCTTAATCTGGTAAAGTGAAAATCTGACCCCTCTGGAAAATGGCTCAAATCATGGTTCTACCCCCCTCCTGTACACTGCTCAGGGTTTCATTGCCCTGGTTTCCATGCCCGCTCCTGTCTGTCTTGGGCACACTACAGAAATGAAGGTTTATATCACTGAAGGTGGGTATACTTCCATAAGTTGGATGATGGCTGAAGTGGTTTAGATCCACATTAGATGGGAGGGGCTCGGGTGGTCAAACCCTGCCCCCTTCATATTAAGACAAAACTTATTTTAAACAACTGTTGCAAATCAATTCTTAAACCCCATCATTTTACGTTTGTTAGAAAGTGGGTATGTTGGGGGTTAGGTCCACATTGGCCAGCCCGCCCCCATATTCCCACCGGCTATTGTTAATAGGTGGCACGAGGAAGGCTTGGGTTAGCGATGGGGTTCACCAGCCCTGCCACCCATATCATATATATTGTCAATGGTAATGTCGTGACTTGTGGTGAGTGGTTGGGTAGCGGGGTCACGACCGCTGCCCACCACTCTATTTAATATCCTTTTTTGATATGGAATGCGTTTGTGGCCGTGGGGTCCGACGGGGGTCATGGCCCACCGGACCTATTTTAATATTTTTTTATTTTTATAATAAAAGGCCTCGATTTTCAAATTTATAGATTTTTGACTGAAGGAGACATTTTAACCATCCCAAAAATTCACTCAGAATCTGGCCAGGGTTGGCTGGAAGTGAGTGGCTGGGTTCCAGCAAAATTTTTGCCTCCTTAAGCTACCACATCACCAAGTTAACCCTCGAACTTTGACTGCTCCTAACTCTTTCATATGGACTCAAAATTGAGTTTCATCTACGCAGTTGGAATCAAAACGAATATATCTACAACTTGACATTAAGTTTTCCATATCCTAGACACTCTGATTTTTGAGCTTTTGTACTCAAACCACTTGTACTTGGACCTGTTCGATCCACCAAGATCACAAATTGATGAATGCTAGTAGAATTTTAAGGACAATCCCCTTGCATGCCTAAAATTGCCCTGTATTCATATGAAGACTGTTAGTTTATTTCTCTGTTGCTTCTATGATCAATGAATTTCTAAGTGAAAATCCTTCGCTCACTATTCTTTAGGTATCATGTGAGGATGTTTTGTTTTTTATTTGGGAATACTAAGAAAAATTTTAGTAGTGGGAAAAGTCCAATTTCCATTCTATCATTTCCAAATTTAGATGAAAATTGTTGTGCTATATGTTGGTCCAACCAAGTCTTAGTACACAAGATACCTTTATGTTTGTCAATGTGTTCGTACCCAGGTCCCATCCCATAGGAAAATTTATGGGTGCACTCAATGATGTGTGATGTTCAACCCTAAAAAAATGGGTTGGAAACAAATCCATTTTTGGAATGTTCAAACTTCAGAGATTGAAATTATCTTTTGAGTAATTATGGATTGCACAAGGGCTTAAGGATTATAAACGTGGATGAAACAAGGGAATAAAATCACCCAAAGTCTCCAATTTAGATCTCACATATGCTTGTCCTCTTGGAGGAATGTTATTTGACATTTTCCTTACCAAAATTTCAGTGATGATTATCTTAAAAAATAAAACTCAATAGTGTGTAAGTATTTGTGATGCAATTAACCAAATATATTTTTTGTATTATGTGCTAAAAATAGCCATTTCGTTGGACTTTCAACAGCTGTTGACCAAAGAGGTGTTGTCCAGCTGGAAAAATATTTACTTTTTCAAATGTCAGTATTTCGATAGATAGATAATTGACTCGGCCAAAAATTAGATATTTAACGAACATTTAATTTTCACCACATATCTTATTGTTATAGCATCATTTTCCACCTCTCTATACTTGATGCTCTAAGTTATAGCCTTCGGCAGCCCTTTCCCTTCAAACTTGGTCCTTTATATAAAAAAAATATTATTTTGAATTCCATACGTGACTCTTCCCTCTCAAAATCACGCATACACATGGGTCCAGTTATACCCAACCTGCGTATATAATTTGAAATATGAAAAACTATAAAATTCCCTATTTTCTAGGAGGATTTTACGGGTTACACCGGAAGCCTACCTATAGAAACCCTTCGCCTAATTGTATCCCAACTGAAACAATTTTTTTGGGGTGGTATAATTACACCTCATGGGAAGGCCTTAAGGGGGGGTAGAGATGGGTATTGATATTATATCCATTTAGTCCCTGATCAAGTTTGATTTATCCCCGTGCCTCCTGCACTCCCAGATTGTGGAAACCTTTGTTTTCCTCACATAGATGTTCATTCCTCTTATATGAAATCAATGTATATGATTTTGGAAGGAGATTGTTGAGGCTTTGGTTAGAGGGATCCAGAGGATGGATTAGATTAGAGTCGTGGCTGAATCAGGTGGTATTCCTCCACACTTATTGGTATTCATCAATAAAGAAGCTCTATCCCGTTCTTGATGTTCATGCTCTTAATACTTTATATATGTAATGATCCTATTATGAATGGTTTCATGTATTTATGATTGTATGCTTATATAATATAACAATAACATCTTGAACATGCTTTCAGTTATTACTAGTCTATGTGCTTTTCTTGAGTAAGTTGCAGGTTTTGAAACACTAGGAGAAGCATATGGTTTGAAACCAACGGGATCACCTTCAAATGTAGGACCTATGGGTACTACCCTTTCTTCCCATTTTACTACTTTGAGTATTAGGATTGTAAATTTGTATGCTTCTTGTTGTTGTATGCTTGTTTCTCTGTTGGGGTTCCCAGCCCAGACCTTAGGGTACTTCATCCAGTAATAGAATTGGTGACTCCATTGGGGATTAGATTCTTGTAATTTCTATTTTGGATTGTTTCACTTTGGATATGGGCTTTCTTTACTTCCCTTTTTATACACACTTTCCAGTTTACACAGTCATGTATACACGTTTTTTTTTCCAAAGAAACATGCATATACACGTGTTTCCTTGCGAACAATAATGTATATACGCAGGTCTATCACTGGCAAGCCGTGTATTTCCAATTTCAAATGAAATATTTGTATTTTGAGTCTAGTAAAACCTTTTTCATGCTTTTGATTACTTATTTTTAATCATTTATTTTCTTGGAAAGTGTTTTTTTTTTAAATTTGTCAATTTCCTATCTTTCTTAGTGAAAAGCCTAGTCAACCTAGGGTTTTCCCTTTTTGTGAAGTTTTGGTTTTTGTGTTTTGGACCAGGGATTCTTGTTGAATTTATTGCTTGTTCTAAGTATTCAAAACAATGGATTAGTGTTAATTTTCTCATGCTTGACCTTCTAACATCTTCACCTTTTCTTTTCTTTCGTCGGCTTTCTTGGTTTTTCTTGGTTTTTTGAGAAAGGTAGTTCTTCCAATATTGAAGAGTTTTCTTGATTTTCTTGGATTTTTCTTATTTTCTGAAGTTATGTGCTACTGACCATGTCATTTATTTAGGTGTTTAACCTCTTTCTTCTTGTTAAGTCTTATCATGGAAATGATGTTTATGACTTAAGGAACTTGAGGCCTTTTTCCTCAATTTGGTGATATTAATATTTTGAGTAGGTTTTTTCTTTCTCAAAGAATTCCATGCATCCTTAAAACGAAAAAGACATATAAAAACATCTTTTTTTTCCTCTTCTTTTTCTTTCAATTTTATTTTAAGGCTTCCTTATCATTTTTGAGCAAATGCAAAGTTCTTCATTTGGTCGAATTTTCTTGGTTTTGGGGAAAGTTCTTTTTTGGATTTTCCCCTTCTTGTGTCAAGTTTTTGACCTCTGTGCTGGGAGAAGTTCATGTTTGAATTTGTCCCTCTTTGTGCCAGGCTTTTGACCTCGTTATTAGGAAACACATTTTCTTGTTTTTTAGAGTAATATGTGAATATTGCATTAACCATTTGTAGTTTGCATTAGAATATCTGTACTGTAAGCATTTTTAGTCTTTTATGTAGATTTTGAGTGTGTGGGTGTGTATTTTGAAAAAAGAAAAGAAAATACTTTTTCTTTGATTAGTTTATTCATATTTCCCTTTGTAGAAGTCTCTTTTCATCGAAGAAAAAGTTGCATTTTTCATGTAGTCGGGTTTCTATTGATTTCTTCTTGCGTCCATAACACCATAACTTGCACCTCCATCTCACCCCTGACTTAAAGAACAACCTTTAAAGTCAAGCGATAAAAACTAAAATGAAGTAGAAATCTTTGATTTTTCATTAAATACATCAACTACTCTAGGTCATTAAGGCATTGGAATAGGTGTGTGGATAGTTTACTCTCCAAGGCCACTCTAAATTTAAACTTAGAAGTTGATTAAAAGAGTGAAAACCAATGTCGTTAAGTTTTCTAGGAAAGCTCTCCTAAAAAGGGAGTCAAGCACGAGGGCAAGTGAAAGTAGGGAAGAGAGATACCCCCTCTCCTACTTGTCGAATCACGACCAAAGATTGTTCTAACCGGCTGTTGATACGAACTAGTGACCTTAGTTTCCATTCCTAGGTATCGCATAGGTGATGCCGGGGGGGGAGGAATACCTATGCTACCTGAGGTAGATGTTGAATCACGTTCATTAGTACTTTTGGAGGGTGCCCTTACGAAGATCAGGTACGTGCATCAACAAAGGCTTTCATTGGGAGGTCAGCGTAACTACTTTTTTTACCTTCGCTAGTAGGCATGGAGCGCAATTACCCCAGATTATTTCTGGAAGGTCCTTATACACTCACTTTCTTGTATTTTGGTTTCTGTTCTTAATCACCCAGAGCGGAAATACCTGAGAGTTGGTTGATTGGGTACATTTTTAGGGACATTTTTAGAGAGTGCTCTTTGGCACTAGACTGCCATAGCTTTATAAATTTTTGAGTCTTTATAAATTCTCTTAACAATTAAAAGTGGTTGATCAATCAATTATTCGATCAATGGGGCTTCTTGGGCTCTCACTTGCAAGTGCCGAGCCTTCTCCTAAAAGGTGTAGGAGAAATTATTCTAGTGATTTTCAATCAGCAGCAGCAAATGCATTGTATAGTGATCCTCCACTTGGGGCTATAATTTCAGAGGGTGATCCAAGTGTAATTCATGATTTCGAGAGAAGTACTCCATTGCTTTATAGGGTTATTTTTCCTTTGGAAGACGAAGTTGTGGTTGAAGAGATTTTTTAGTCTCCTGTCACTCCTTCTTCACCTCTTCCTCCTTATTTTCAAGGCATTATATTATACGTTGGGACCCAGACTCATAGGCTCGCAAGCCCAGTTGTTTCTCCTGATTTTCTTTCGATGAGCACTGCTGGGAACATGATTTTGACTATGAGTACTTCTAGTGGGCATTCTCCTCTTCTTGTAGAAGGAGGAGGTATAATTGCTATATCAACTATCACTCCTAGTACTACAATATTTTGCTCTACCTCCATTCCATATTTAAGTGGGGGAACACAAGCTTTTTCTTCCCACACTTGCTCATTTTCATTTGGGATGCCTTCTAGTACAATTCCCTCAGTTCCTTTTACCATTTCATCTATTGTCTCCACACCTATGTCTTATATGGCTAGTGGTGCAACATATTTTCAGGTTTTTCCCTTTGGAAGCAGTCATGTACCTCATTCTAACCATTCTTTAGGTTCTTTGCCTTTCTCTGCACAAGGACAAGGTTTCAATCCTTTTCAAGGAGGACAAGGTTTCAATCCTTTTCAAGGAGGTTAAGGTTTCAATCCTTTTCAATTAGGTCAATGTTTTAATCCTTTACAAGGTTGGAACCCTACTTTTGGTGGTTTATGAACTAGGAATCAGTTTCTATCTAGTCAACAGGCGAACATGCCTCTCTCCTCTTTAGGACTCTCTCAGGGTTTTTCTCCCTTCTCCAATGCGTCGAACCCTTACCAAGGGCTCTCATCTCCTTTTAATACTTCAATTAGGAGAAACATTCCTGGATATTGTAACCCTCCGACAGGAGGAGGTCCTACTCCAAATTTCTCTGGACCACAAGTTTTTCCTTATGGTTCAGTGTCTTCTATGAACAATCCTTGGCAGCCTAGTGCATCAGCAAATCCAGGTTACTTTTTCAAAATGTTAGGAGTCCCTCTCATGGTGAGTGAAATTCTAAAGGTTCTCCGAGCTTATCATTCCTGGAAATGCTAAATTTTCCAGATCTTTCAAAATTTACCAACGATCCAATTTGATATAGCCTAGTTTGGCCTCAGGTTCCTACCAAGCTTCCATCAGAAATTATAAAATTCGAAGGGAAGACTGGAGAGCCTCCAGATGACCATGTAAAAACTTTCCATTTATGGTTCTCATCTAACTCCCTTATTGACGATTCAATTAGGTTGAAATTGTTTCAATGCACCTTGATCGAAAATTATTCCAAGTGGTACATAGAGCTTACTGGGAATACCTTTTCTTCATTTGGTGAATTGGCTACTATGTTCTTGAATCATTTTCAGTTGCCCGTTCAATATAATGTTGGAAGTGAGCTATTTGCCAACTTCCAAAAAGATAAGACAACTCACATTTCTGACCATATTTAGGAATGGCGAAGAAGGAAGAGGCTCATTAAAGCTTATGTTCCTAATGAATTCCTTCTGGAATTTCTCTTAAAATATTTACAACCATAAATTTCAAAGGATGTATCACTTTCTGGGGTATTTACCGAAGAGAAGGATATCTAAAGAGCCCAACAATTAGAACTTATATATTCTTAGTGTGGGATTCTTAATAATATTTTTTTATATGCTCCTCAATCCAAGATATATTTAGCCAAACCGAAGCCAGGTCCCCATGCCAACGGGCTAGTTGGGTCGATCGATAACAATACGGATAATCTCTTAAATCGATTGCATCAATTTTCCTTACAAACTAATTCTTTGATTTAGGAATCACCGTTAGTGTTTATGCCTTCCCAACCATTAACTGTTAATGTTGTCCAATCCTCTAATCCCAAAGGAAAAACAACAATATTATGGGAAGAAGAAAGGATGTAATAAGAAAAAGGATAAGGATGGGAATGTTATAGCATCATTTATCACCGCTATATACTTGATGATATATGTATTGGCTTTGGGTAGCCCTTTCCATTCAGACTTGGTATTTTACTTAAAAAACAATGTTTTTAATTCCATATGCGACTCTGCCCTATCAAAAATGCGTATAGTCGTGGCTCCACTCATATATGACTCGCATATATAATTTAAAAATTAAAAAAATGTAAAAATCCCCATTATTTGGGTTGGATTTATGGGTTACACCAGAATCCCACCTAGAAGAGCACATGGCCAAACTATTTCCCAACTGATTTTTTTTTTGAGAAAGTATAAATACACCTCATGGGAAGGCCTAAGGGGGGGAGAGAGATAGGTACTGATATTATAGCATGTTAGTCCCAGATCAAGTCTAATTATCCTTGTGCCTCCTGTACTTCCCAGGTTCGGGAAACCCTTATTTCCTTCTTTGAGATGTTCACCTCCTTTATGTGACATCCTTGTGCACCTTTATGGAAGAATATTTTTTAGCCTTGGGCTGGATGGATCTAGAGGACGGTCTCACTTGGAGCTGTGGCTGAATTCATGTGGTATTCCTCCACATCTTTTACATACATCAATAAAGAAGCTATGTCCCATTCCTAATGCCGTGATCTTTAATTCTTGTTATACATGTTAATGATCTTGTAATAATTGATTCCATGTTATTTTCTATAAGCTTATATGATCTAACCACTGACATTTCGGACATATATGCTATTACAACTAGTGTATATGATTTTTATTGAATGAGTTCTAGGTTTTGAAGCATGTGGTGAAGCAGATGGTTCGAACCATGTGGGAATGACCTTAAACGTAGGATATATGGGTAAGGGAATCTCTCCCAAGTTTACTAGTCTAATCATTAGGACCAGTAGTTTGATTTCTTCTTGCTGTTGTATGCCTTCCGCTCTGTTGGGGTCTTCAACCCGGACCCTGGGCTATTTTCTCCCATAACGGAATTGGTGACTCCACTGGGGATTACATCCATGTAATTCCTAGTTTGGGTTGTTTTTTTTGAATTTGAGTTGCCTGATTGGTCTGATCACTTTCGCAGTCTTATTGGTTCTTTATCCATCCAGGAAAAAGTCTTGATCTTCTGGATCAAGCTTGGGATTTTTTTTTTTGATGTTTATTTTATACGCATTCTCTAGGGAAGACAATCACGTATATACACATTTTGTTCCAAAGAAACACGTGTATATGGAGGTTTCCTTACACGTAGTCACGTATGCATGTTGGTTGCTAACTGCCAATCTGCGTATGGTTAGTTTCAAATGAAAATTTTATTTTTGGATTCATGTAAGGGTTTTTTCTTGTTCTTGGCCACTGCTATAGAACCTTTGGTATGTCTGGATAGTGTTTATGTTTGTTGTATATCAATTTCTCTTTTTCTTTCTTGAAAACCTAGTCAACCTAGGGTTCACCTTGCTTGGTGAAGTTTCAGTTTTCTATTTTTCACCAGGAATTATTTCTGAGGTTCTTGGCTATTCTGACATTTCATAGAAGTGAGTTTTTGTCGGTTTTCTCATTCTTGGCCTAGTCCTTTCTTCACTTTTTGGTTTTTGGCTTGTTGGCTTGCTTGGTTCTCTTGCTTTCTTGAGATGATATTTTCTGGAAAATCTTGAATTATCTTCTTGGTCTCTTAAAGTTTCTTTGATTGCTGGAGTTTTATACTGGTGTTCAAATCATTTCTTTGAGTTAGTTACTTCATTCCATTTGTTAAGTACCGTTATGAAAGTGACATTTTTGGCTTAAGGAATTTGAGGTCTCTTGGTTGCACAATTTGTTGATTTTAAGTATTTGGTAGTTTGTGCTTTCTCAAAGATATTTTTCTTCTTCCTTACGAAGAAAAGGGTTCAAAAAACATTGTTGTTTTCCTTTGATTTTTATTTTGGTTTTTGTTTTATGGTTTTTCATCATTTTTGGAGAAAGTTTGAAGTTTGTCATTTTGGTCTGATTTGCTTGGTTTTGAGGGAAGTTATTTGTTGAATTTGTCTCTTCTTGTATCAAATTATTTTTGAAATTTTTGTTAAGGGAAGTTCTTGTTTTGGACTTGTCTTTACTCTTGTGTCAAATTAGTCAGACATTTCTGTTGAGAAACTCATTTGCTTCCTTGTTTAGAAGTAGTCCTAGAATATGCATTTGGCATTGGTAGTTTTGCATTAGTATAGTTTCATTGTTAATCATATTTAGTCTTTTGATTGTTTTTTAGTGTGTGAGAATGATCTCGAAAAGAAAAGAAAATTTCTTGCTTTTATTAGTTGTTCGTAGAACCTGAGTAGAAGTCCCTTTCATCGAAGAAAATTTTGCACAAGCATATAGCAGGTTTCTATTGACTTCTCTTTTGTGTCAAAAAATCACAATTTGCATTTTTCGTTTACCCCTGACTTAAAAGAACAACCCTTAAAATCAAGCGCATAATTTTAAATGAACTAGAACTTTTGAGTTGTCATTAATATACATCAACTAGTCTAGGTCATTAGGGCCTTGGAATAGGTGAGTGGAGAGTTAACTCTCCAAGGCCACTCAAAATTTCAAACTTAGAACTTGATTAATGAGTGAAATCCAGCCTTGTTAAGTAAATCAGGAAATCTCTCCTCTAGAGATTCAAGCGCGAGGGTGAGTGAAGGAAGAGAAGAGAGATACCCCCTCTCGTATTTGCTACATCCCAACCAAAGACAGTTTCACCCGGTTGCCAATACGAACTAGTGTCCATAGTTTCTATTCCTAGGTATCACATAGGTGACTTCTGATGAGCTCCATCATTAGGTACACTTGGAGGGGTTAATGTTCACCTTTTTTCCTTATTAAGACTCTTTTTCTTGATTTTTGATTTTATTATGGTCTCATGATGTTAATGTAGGTGGTGATTGAGGCTTAACATACTTCCACTACCTAACATAAGATTAAATACAGGAAAATCATGAAGTTATGGAATTTTTGTGGATATTTTGTCATAAATACTTGGAGTACATAGAAAGGAGAGATTCTAGGGGGTTGCCCACCCTCCTTCACTCCCAAAGGTAGCCAAGTGATCTTTGAGATTCCCTCCAACAAATTGAAATCAAAGGTAGCCAGGAAAACTCTACATCAAGTGCACTCAAACCATACTTCACTTGGAGTCAAATGGACTCATCACCTATTTTCTAGGGATATGTTGTTAGATACCCTTTAGGTTAAATAGAGCTAATCAAGGGCTCATTAGGATTAGAACTTTGGAGAAAGCCATTAGGATCTTTACTCTTGTAATTAGATTTTCAAGAATTTTCTATTGATGTAATGAGACTATCCTTTAAAATGAAATGAGTATTCAGAATTTTCCTTACTAATCTAGTTTCAGAGATCTAGCCTTGTGGGTTAGGGCCCAATCCATGTTCCTCAGCCTCTCCTATGTAACCATTCTATACTTTCATGTCATTTAGCTAGTTTTTTTTTATGAATATCTAGTTATTTTGTTGGTATTTCCATTTACTATTTTTAGTTTTCTTCGATTTGTCTTTTGTTGTAGATTTAGTATGCTCACATGATTGGTAGAATAAGTGATAACTTCATAAAGATGTGAGTCAAGCCTCCCCCTCTCATCTCTGTTAATAGAGCTTGAGGAGGGTAGACCTTCCCCAAAGACCAAAAATGCTTCTTAGTTTATGATTTCTTGGAATGGATGAGATTAGTTGCTTTGATTCCCTAAATATGTTCAATATGTTGTGGTAGATCTCTGTTTGTAGATTAGAGTAGATTTTATTTACAAATTCAAGTCATCTTTTCCACAATCTTTATCATGAATTTGTCAATTTTTATTGCATGAATAGGTATTTTGGTTTCAAGTATAGGTAGCACATCCAAGGAGAACTTCACCAACACCTGCAACTTCATCTCTCAACCTCCATTAGCCCTTTGTTCATCAAAATCACTATCAACGATGTTTTTAGATTTTTCATCCCTACACTGTGAGCAAACCCTAGGGGTGAAAGATAGGCCTCCCAAGAGGTTATAAGCTTGGCCAAGGGGTGGGCCACCTCCCCCTCATCGTCATCCACCTTCACACAACCTTCCCTACACTTTTCGTTAGTGTGAATCTTGATTCAAAGCATACGAAAAAATACCACTTTAGCTGCGCATAACAAACAGCCCCAACAGCAGAAATGACTGCTAATATCTTCAGATCTGCAGTTATATGATCAAGACAAATGCTGAAAAAATCTAGATGTATGCATTAGAAGACATTAAATAGTATAAAAAATAAGATTTACTCCATAGATCCAATAGACAAGACAAGAATATATCCAATGAATTTTTTATTAATGGCACCTGGGAGGAAAACACAAGAGGGTGTTCCTTGTTCTCCTCAATGGGATGGGTTCTTGTAAGTCCTTAGCACTTCATATTTAGAATTCCTCTCTCTTGATGGTGTAGAAAACCCAGACAAAAATGGAAAAATATGGCTATGATGGTGGATCAATAGCCAGACCAAGAGTTGAGATCCAAAGTGATCTTTAAGCAACAAAAGGTGACAAATGAATGGGAAAACCCTTCTATTTATAACAAAATATTGAGTTAGTCTAGATATTGGTGCATAATTAAAATATTATTAACTAAATCAAGATCCAACTTTTATGGAATATTTTATTATATTTGTTGGAGGGAAAAGGAATTTGACTTGAGTCAAATCCCCTTATTTGTAAATAATAAATAAATAAATGATTTATTTATCATTTTAAGGATGTGATTAAGTAATAATAAATAAATAAATGATTTATTTATCATTTTAAGGATATGGTTGAGCAATAATCAAATAAATAATGATTTATTTAATTATTTAAGGGAGATGTAGTCATATTTAACAAAGAATATTATTTAAGTAATGTTTAAATAGTTATTCTTAGAAAATAATAAGATAAATAATGATTTATCTAATTAATTTCCTTGTTTTGGGTTAATTATAACCATGAATATTAATTAAATTGCTATTTAACTAATTATTCCTTGAGGAAAAATCAAATAAATATGGATTTATTTAATGTTTCCCCATGGGGTTTCCTGTTTAGACCATAAACAACTTAATAAAGGTGGTTTACTAAGTTATTTTTCATAGTGAATGCGATTTTACTTGGGGTAAAATTGGTCTTACTTGGTGTACTTGGGTCCATCTAATAACAATGGATTAGATGACCAAAAAATGGTGTAACAGATTTCCCCCCAGCATGCGAGCGTTAGGAGCTAATCGTATGACCGAAGTACATTGTAAGAACTCAATCACTAGACAACAACGGGGAAGTCAAAGAGAGAGGATTGTAAGGTAGACCAAAGTGCTGAAAGAACTCGACCCTGAGGAGGTGACTTGTAGGTGCGACAAGTCTTTTTGATAAGTGAGTACCTGCTATAGGCGGCAGGCGAGGAATACTTATGCCTGCCGAGGCAATAGTACAAACAATAAGGTGTCCGAAAAACCACTAGATGGCATAATGCTAGCATAAACATGAGCCATATAGAAAACACGATAATGAATCCCACATACATATTGTGCCTGGGATAACAACCAGGACTTGTACAATGATATCTGAGTACATGAGATATAAATGCAACCCATATGCCTCTGAAAACAGGAAAGGGCTCTGAAAAGCTGACTGATACATGCAAACAAAAAGGTGTTGCAAGCGGCTGAGGCCAATGTTATCAAATGTATGGAGCTGCATCGAAGGCTGTAATGAAGAGGTCATTCGAGTGTGTGGGGGGTTACCTGTAGGGCCACCCCCTCATGAGGGCTAATACATCTCACACACACCTGGGAATCACCGATGTCAGTTGCTGCATCACTGTACCATCAAGTATACGGATCTCGATCATGCTGAAAAAGAGCTGGAGCTGAGAAACAATCAAGTCAAAGGGCAATGAGGAGTCCCTTTTCCTAATCTGAGGCACTAAACAAGAGTGGAAGCTGGAACCAAGGTACACCACCCTCTAGACCTGTCTTCTGGAATGAATAAGTTGATGTCGACAAAAGGGGGTCTGTCATAGGTGAGGCAATAAGGGATCCTCAACTAAGGCACGAGAGAAAATAGTAGAGTGACTGACAGAATGACACCAATGATGATGATGAAATGGGGGGGACTAAGTAGCGAACGGACGAATTCCCTTGTTAGAGCATAAATGGTATGGATGACCTAGCAATGACTAACACAATATCATGAGGGATATGGAGCAGTGGGACTGAAGGCCATAATGTGTGACACGAGAGAGGGACCAAGTAGTGAAGGATGGAGGACTATAGTGGGGTGTGAAGGGACGCGGGATAGACTTCATGAAAGAAATTATGACTCAACACAGATGCTCTAAACAAGGGTGACTCGATGGTGCTGCCACATAGGAAAAGGGTCCAATGGGGACCATAAAAGCATGAGTACAAAATGGTAACTCATGACGAAATTCAACACGAGCATGGAAAAGTATGGAGGCAACATGGTGCCCCCAGTACGAGTGTTGCAAGTGAAGAAATTTGACTTTGAGGAGGAGTGAAGTGATGCTTCTTGGAAAAATGGTGTCATGGTGAAGTATAAAATCACTAAAAACTAATAGATACCCATTTTAGGGCTTTCCAATGGTACATACGGTTCATCAAACTGAGCTAAGGTTTGTCCGGAGCAGGCGAAAGAAAAATCATGGGTTTAATTTTAATAAGGCGTTTTCCTGCCCAATTCAGTCATTCACAGGTGGAGCTATGGTGAATGTAGTGAGGAGGGAAGGCCCTAAATTTTGTGGTGATGTAGCAGACAAACCGACCATTGGAATTGAGAGCATCCAGTTGTAGGTAAGATACCTAATCCTATTCTTTCATTTCAGTGGATTGAAAGTTCAGTTTATGTATCTAGAGCTCAGGAACAGGCCAGGTCGCACTTTTTGGGGTCTGCTCTGTGACTTGGGTAGCAGGTCCCAGGTAGAAAACTGTGACCTATCCCAGTAAATGACCTGAGTAATGCGACCTGTCAGAGAAAGGGGTTTTCAATGTTGTTTTTGGCTGAGATATGGTATTTTTATGGTTGAGGGGCATAGGTTCCCCCAAGCATGTTGTGGACATGCCAATATGTATTTAGAAAAATGGAAATCTAAACACATTTTAATCATGTGGTGCGCCATTTTTTTTCGATATCGTTATGCAATTTGAGAAAGGAAATAGAAAATTACCAATATCTTTTGGTACTGCATATATGAATCAAATGGACTTTAAGTTTCCGGGTTGGAATTCATGGTGTTACTATCCAAAAGAGAGGATTCTGAGATAATGAACTAATGTTCTCCCAGAAAACCCATAGGTTGCTCAACCACAATGTCTATGAGACTGGGTTGCTGATGTAATATGAAGGAATTATGAGGGGTATCATCCCTAGAGTGATCTGAAGTGATATGGGACTCCAAAGATTCTTCTAAATGTGGAATAATAATGGGACTAGAGTCGACACGAATAGATTCACTAGGAGAGTTGTGGAGAATTGCTTCTCCTGGTTTCTCAAATATGGGTGCCCCCTTACCCAAATATTGGGTGTCAATGTAATGCCCACAAGGTGCATGTGGTTCGAATGCATGAGTTCGATGTAAGGGGGGATAGATAAATTCAAGGGTGGTGACTGCTCCCACAATGTCGTCATCGTAATAGAGGATGGGGTGACTGGTGAAAGAAATACCATCTGACGTGGCGAAGCTACTTGACTCATCATCTTGAGAAGAGAGGTTCACATGCGCATTGTCACAAGTGGTGACAGATGAATAAATAGATAAAGGATCTACCGATGTTGAACCCAAGGTGATCACTAAAGGGAGGTCAAGCGAAACATCAGGGGAAGTCTCTAAGGGTACTTCTACCAAGCGTCTCATGGATGATGATAGGTAGAAAATGGTGGTCGAAGGCTCTGTCATCTCGACATCAGGAGGGGGAATGTTAGTGGGAGCATTCGTGTCCTCTGGTTTTTCCGAAGTAAAACGAGAAAATAAGGGAGCGGTGGACTTTTTGTGCTTGGCCTCAAATTGGCGAACCGATTCCAAAGAGGAGAGGTACTCTTCAAGGTGGGGACAGAGGTGAGTATAGTGGCCATGTAAATCACACAAAGCGCAAGGGTGATTTGTGCGCAAAGACTTGAGTTTCGAGACTGAATCCAGTATAGTGAAATATACTTCTGGGATATCAGACTCTAGAAACGTCTCATTGACCATGAACTTAAGGTGAGGCAACTCCGGACAAGTATGGGTGGTGTGGTCAGAAACATCACTCAAAGCACACTAGATGGTACGCTTTGGAGGCCAAAAAGGGGCAGGGTTTGTTGGGGCAGCCTTGTCCTTTGATGCCCCCTTGCGAGCTTTGCCCTTTTTACGCGAAGCTGTCGCAACGGGAGGTGGTTCCTGTTGAGGTGAATGAGGCACTGTTGCAGCTGGAGAAGTCGTAGGGACCAGTTGGACCGGGGTCAAAGCAAGATAAGGTTTGGGTTAACCAGGTGGGGTAGCAGCTGTAGGGTCGAGGTACCAGACAGGAATCCCAAGGGTCAGGTTAGGAAGAGAGAGGGTGGCCATAATAGGTACTGTGTACACTCCTGGTGGGGGAGCTAGGAACGATATCTGAACAAAGGGGTGATGACCAAGCAGGACAGCTCCAAGATGGTTAAGGCATGGAGGAACCATTCCAGGAGGGTAAGGGGGGTCATGAGTACTAGCTGAAGGTGAAGGGCCAGGAGAAGAAGGTTCAGAAGGCTGATCAGAGGACAACATGAGAATTTGGTAATCAGGGGAACCAGATGGAAGAGGTTGAGTGGCCACCTGACCTTCATGTGGTTGGGTAGCCACAAATCCCTGCTGTGCATCCACCTGTGCCTAAGGGAGCGGTGACTACTGTTGCGGGGGTTGAGCAGGCGAGGGAGGCGGAGGTGCTGATGCTGGAGGAGCTGGAGCACCAAGCTATGGATATGGATAAGGGGGTTGGGTAACAGTGTGGTAAACAGGAGGTTGGGCCAAAAGAGGAGGCATGTTGTATCCTGGATATGTGCTACCGGGAAGGCAAAAAGTGCGGGAGGTGTTGTCCCCCCAGGAAAACCATAACCCATGGGAGGTTGAGCGTATAGATGAGAGAGAGCTCCAACGATACCGTCGGCAGCATGAGGTGCCCCCAGTGCATTGGCACCACCGGGTTTGGGGAGATCAGTTAGAATGGTATAAAAATAACCCTTCTGAGCGTAGATCAAGTCATATTTTAACGCGATTTGGAGGGCAGCTTCTTCGATTTGAGGAAAATGCAATGCGAAATCTTTACCGATAGGAGGCAAGAGAGATCTAAGGAACCAGTCCATGTAGACACGGTCTTCGAAGGTAGGGGATTGACATAGGCTCTTTCTTTTCTGCCATTCCTGGACATGATCGGATAGGCGGGTCGCAAATGATTGACGAAAAGAAGTCAAAAGTTCGATACCAGTGTCATAACGAAGGGGAAGATGGAAGTAAGATAAAAAAGCCCAAGCAAGAGTTGCAAAGGTGTTATGAGAGGAAGTGGCCTGATCAACATACCACTTAGAAGCTTCACCTGTAAGCGTTTGTTGGAACAACCAAAGATGGATAGAGTCATCAGTAATGGAGTTAGATGAACACCACATGTGGAAAGATCGAACCTAATTTGAAGGATCTTCTCCAGCAAGGCCTTCAAACTTTGGGATGTCGGAAGGGAGATTTGTCGGCATAGTAGGACAACTACCGTCATGGTGTATAGGGTCGTTTATCAACCTGTCCAAGTTAGGGAGGCTGAGGCCTGCCATGAAGGGGAGCAAGGGCACAACTGGGGTAACGTCTATAGCAGTCCCACTAGTGGTATTCCCAGCCTGAGGGCCGAGGTTACCACCAGCATAAGGTCCTACACTAGACCGAAGGTGGAATGAGAAGGAGGACCCGAAGGACCAGAAGAAGAGTGAGTGTGCGGACCTGGTGGAGGACTAACTCGAATCCTATGCGGAGGAGTAAGCCTTCCTACCGGAAACTAAGGATGAAGGCCAAGAAGTCTCCGGGATAAACACCTTGGTGGCACAATGGTGATGGCACAAACACGACACAAAGGAAAAAGAGACTGACAAGGGCAGGGAGGTGCAGGATCAACTGATTACAATGTCAAAACAAGGGCAGAAAGGTGCAGGATCAATTGATTTCAATGTTTTAGAGTCTTTGCTTGGCGGTGTTAACCAAGCCCTTTTTCGCTTAGGGTGTGTGTGTAAAAGTGTGTAAATTTTAATTTTTAAATCTAGACATTTGTATAGAAAAAGAAAAAGTGTGTTGTATGGCTGTAAATAAACCTGCAAATGAGAGTATATATGCCTGCAAAAACAGAAAATAAACAGCTAATAATGCAATAATCTAAACCCAAGGAGGTGGGCCTCTCAACAACTAGTCTATAGTTGAGTAAAAAACTAATCAAAACACACTAAAACAAAAACTAACAGATCTAAGGTCAAGAGGGACAGGGATCTAAAAGACAAAATCTTCTGGAAAGTGATGCAAAAAACAACAACAAATCAGAGCAAAAATTGCTATAAAAATGGTGGCGAAAGGCCATCTCCTGAAGGGAAACATAGTGAACCCTAGAGGAAAACCAAAAAAAAACTATATGAGGTGATTTGGATAGATAACAAGCTGATTTGAAGTGGATCTGAAGGTGAGGTATCAGATCTGAAAAAATGGCTGAAGACTCTGAAATTTCAGACAACCTGCAACAGAAAAAACTCTTCCACAAAATGTAGAGGGTACTAAAGCCCTAGGGGGCTAGGTTCCCACTTAGTTGAGTGAAACAAAACAAGTATATGTCCAAAACGAGCGGAGACAGAGGTCAGACAACCCTAAACAGAGGCTCAGACAAACGCAGAAAACTTTCAGAAAAATCCCTGCAAAAAGTCCAGGTCACAGTTTCTGGCCTGTTTTCAGCAGAGGTCGCACTTTTTGGGCTGTAAAGTGCGACCTGGAGGTCCAGGTTGCAGGTTTTGGGCTAAAAAGTGCGACCTGCACTTCCGGCACTCTCAACGGCAGATTTCAAAAAAAATTTCCATCTCAGCTGCGACTGATGTCTATCACCTGCGCAATAGGTCTGAAAACATGCGGAAGTTAGAATTTTTATCGTTTTAGGGTTTTATGGGTTAAAAACAACATCAAGAAAAGTAAAAACAAGGGGCTGAAGTGAAATCCTAGGGTTTGAAGCAGCTGGATATGCAAGGATCAGAAAAATGACAGCGGTTGTAATCGTAAACCCGTGTGGAGTTGCCAGTTGTTAGTATGAATCTTGATTCGAAGCGTACAAAAAAAGACCACTTTAGCTGCGCATAACAAATAGCCCTAACAATAGAAATGACTGCTAATATCTTCAAATCTGCAGTTAGATGATCAAGAAAAATGCTGCAAAAATCTAGATCTATGCATTAGAAGACATTAAATAGTAGAAAAAATAAGATTTACTCCATAGATCCAATAGACAAGACAAGAATATATCCAATGAAATTTTTATTAATGGCACCTGGGAGGAAAACACAAGAGGGTGTTCCATGTTCTCCTCAATGGGATGGGTTCTTGTAAGTCCTCAACACTTCATATTTAGAATTCCTCTCTCTTGATGGTGTAGAAAACCCAAACAAAAATGGAAAAATATGGCTATGATAGTGGATCAATAGCCAGACCAAGAGTTGAGATCCAGAGTGATCTTTAGGCAACAAAAGGTGACAAATGAATGGAAAAACCCTTCTATTTATAACAAAATATTGAGTTAGTCTAGAGATTGGTGCATAATTAAAATATTATTAACCAAATCTAGATCCAACTTTTATGGAATATTTTATTATATTCGTTGGAGGGAAAAGGAATTTGACTTGAGTCAAATCCCTTTATTTGTAAATAATAAATAAATAAATGATTTATTTATCATTTTAAGGATGTGATTAAGTAATAATAAATAAATAAATGATTTATTTATCATTTTAAGGATATGGTTGAGTAATAATCAAATAAATAATGATTTGTTTAATTATTTAAGGGAGATGTAGTCATATTTAACAAAGAATATTATTTAAGTAATGTTTAAATAGTTATTCTTAGAAAATAATAAGATAAATAATGATTTATCTAATTAATTCCCTTGTTTTGGGTTAAATATAACCAGGAATATTAATTAAATTGTTTTTTAACTAATTATTCATTGAGGAAAAGTCAAACAAATATGGATTTATTTAATGTTTCCCCGTGGGGTTTCCTGTTTAGACCATAAACAACTTAATAAAGGTGGTTTACTAAGTTATTTTTCATAGTGAATGCGATTTTACTTGGGGTAAAATTGGTCTTACTTGGTGTACTTGGGTCCATCTTATAACAATGGATTAGATGACCAAAAAATGGTGTAACACTTTTTCCACCTATTTTTGGCCTCGGATTTCCCTCGGCCTATTTCTTGTAGCAATTCAGGACTTGCCTGTAGCACTACAGGAAACTTGTAGCAGCATTTGAAATAACACATATGGGCCCCTCCTTAAGCCTATAAATCACCATCACCATCTTATAAACCTACAAAAACCACTCGTACACTTCCATCCTTTCCCCCATGTGTTCAAGCCTTCCATACACCACCTTAGCACTTTCTTCTCCTAGTTGCAAAACAACACATTTTCAATCATAGTTATGTCATGAATAGTTGCATGAATAAAAGCCTGATAGATAGAAAATAGAGTAACTAGAGTGTGTTTATCCATTTGGCCAAGCAAAGTGTGATTATATTAGTTTCCTTTATGCCATTTCAATTTAACAATTTACTTCAAGCAAGATACCTAGGTTGCTTTTCAATTATTATCATAGTCTAATAAGCAGATTTATTTCATTGCAGAATAACTAGGTGTACTTTTTTGTTGTAGTATACTTCTGTACTTGCTAATAATGCGATGAATTTGAATCATTTGTAGCCTAAGGCCTAATTTCAGAAGTGTGACAGACTTCACCTAGAAACCATAGAAATCTCAGAAGAGGATGACATGAGTAGAATGGATCTGCTGTGTATATAGCACTGTCACCTTCAAGTCTGTAAGAACCTTGGGTTGATAAAGTAAAGTAGAGCAACCTCTGGGAGTTGCAGCATTCTTGGTGAATTACTAGGGCTCACCACTTTTTGGTGTTTTTGTTGGGGATGTGTCTAGTAGATTATTTGATTTTGTTTTAGCATCATTTTGTGCTTTCCTTTTTCATGTTGTCTTAGAAATATTGAAAAAATACAAAAAAAATCTGATTTTCATACCTCGTAGGAGTAGTGACACTCAAGGAAAATTTTTACCTAAAACCCCCACATCACCACATAGTCACCCTTCACTATTCTTTAGTGGTTGTGGGTTTGAGCACACCATAGGAGAGACTTATGAAAACTTTGAAGAACCCATTAGGGAAGAAGAAGAAGATATTGTTTCAAATAATGGATCTGCTTCACCTATATCAACCATGGCTGACACTGAAACCGAGGAAGCCTTTCAAATTAGAGAGATAGATGGGGAAACAAAGGTGAAAAACATTAACCCCTCAACTCTTCCACACTTTCATGGACTTACCTCAGAAGATCCTGACACATTCATGTTTGAATTTTTTGTTGTATTTAGGACCTATGACTATGCCTCAAATGATCAGAAATTGAATCTATTCCCATCCACCCTTAAGGAGGCACCCTTTGCTAGTTCATGGGTCTACCTGGGAAAAACATCACTACCTCAGCACAGATGCAAGAGGCCTTCAACAATAAGTACAAATAATACTATAGGTCCAAGGAAAATAAGGATGAGATATTCAGGATGACTCTAGGGCCTGATGAATCCCTAGAACACTATGAAGAGAGGTTTCAGTTAAACTATATGAGAGCCAACTGTACTCTTGATCCTAGATCACTTAAACTAATAATTCTCCGAGGGATCAAGGAAGAGGTGATGGAAACCTTGTCTTGTAGGGCAGTCAGGAAGAAAGGTAGAGCTAGCCAAAGTACATCCAATACCCCTTCATCTTCCACATCCATCAAACATAAAATTGGAAATATGTTGGAGGACTTTAAGAGTGACATGTTGCACACCTTTGCTTTGCAAATGGACACAATGCAGTTCAAAAGGAAGCAAGAGGAAGAAGAAAGAGCTTTGGTTATATTTTTCCCTAGATGTACTAGAAAGCACCCTAGAAATGATGTCCACTAAGTTTCAAAGAGGTTTGCTTAGTCTATGAGGAGAATCATGCCACAAACAACTATCCCTCCTTACTTGGACTTAAATTTTTATATCAAGGTGGGGAAATGGGGCCAGAGAAAATTCATTTCATCAACCATAGAAGGCCTCACGACCCTAGGTCATATCAACAGGGTACGCAAGGTGCACCTTACTCTTACTATCAAAATAATCAGAGTGCACCCATGCAAACTTGGTACACCCCCACTCCTCCATCCTGACCTACACCTCCTACTTGGCCTTACGAACCTCCATATCACCCTCAGCCTGTGAACCAACCATTTTAGCAGTATGTTCCTCAAAAACCTTAGTGGAAAAATTTGTCCCAAGGGTGGAGGACTCAACACAATCAACCACCTGATCTAATGCCTCCACCCCAACCTAAACCTCATCTTACTCATGTTGCTCCACCCAAGCTACCTCAAATTATTGCATAGCCAAATCTGAACCTAAAAAACAGGTAGGCACAACAGGTTTATAGTGGAGAGACATCATATCCATATTATGCTATGGAGATATGGGAGATTAATCTCAGGTCGGGAAGAGTATACCTAGACAGCCACCCTCCACCTCCACCTGTAGAGGTTAAGGAGGAAAAGGAAGAAGGTAATGGTCAGATCCAAAAACTTCCTTTTCCTAAGCACTTGATCCATCCTAGTCATCACACTCGAGGGGAGACTGAACTTCTGGGGGAGTTGAAAAATTTGTGTGTAAAGATACCACTTCTCCAGGCCATTAAGGATGTCCCTATTTACAATAGGCTCATCAAGGAAAAGTGTTTCAAGAAACCTGGGAGAAAGAAGAAAGTTACCCCCACCATCAATGTGGTAGGACAACTATATGACTTAATGTTGGGAAGGGTGATCTTTCCAAAGTATTTGGACCGTAGAAGTCTAGTTGTAGATGTGCACATAGATGGTGTCATAGTCCCCAATACTCTGATTGATCTAGGGGCTGCCATCAATGTCATGACCACGGAAACTATGTTGAAACTCAACCTACAAGGGACTTTAAGGAAAACCACAACAATTCTGCAACTTGCAAATCGATCCACAATAACTCTGGAAGGAATTGTTGAGGATATTATGGTTTCAGTTGACTCTTGGGAGTATCCCACAGATTTCCTGGTTTTGCAACCAAAAACCAAGTTCAATGGATATCATCTCATCTTAGGGAGACATTTGTTAGCTACTGTAGACACTTATATCAGCTATTGGGCCAAAAACATGACTACTAAAAATGGGCCCTTGTTTAAACAACTGGTATTATATCCTCCAACCCAGCCTTCCATTGATCATGATCTACTTATATGGTTGGAGGATGAATAATATGAGGTATATAACATTACCCCCATTTGTACCATAGATGTTGTTCTTAGATAGGGTCAGCTTGATGAAGATGAACTCATTGACCATGCCATTCAAAACAACCCCCCCCCCCCCACTAATAGACCAATTGAAAACCAACTCAAAGAGTCTAAAATCCAACCTTGGATTGAATTTCACCCAGTAGATTCAACCTCTAAAACCACCAAGGATGTTGAGTTTGGCCCATCCAAATCTTTGAAAATCAACTCAAACCTCTCTAATAAAGAAGAAAAGCATCTATGCCAGATTTTAAAAGAAAAATTAGATGCATTTTCTTGGGATTACAAGGACATGAAAGGGGTGCATCCTTCAATATGCAGACATAATATTTACATCAAAGAAGGATGAAAGCCTGTGCGACAACCCCAAATAAGGATAAGCCCATCTCTAAAGGACATAATCAAGGAAGAGCTCTAGAAACTGTTGGATGTCGGCTTCATTTATCCTATATTAGATATTGAGTGGGTATCTCCTCTTGTCCTAGTCCCTAAGAAAAATGGAAAATGGAAAATTTTTGTTGATTATGTGAACTTAACAAAGTCACCAAGAAGGATCATTTCTCTTTTCCCTTTATAGACCAAATCCTGGATGGCCTTGGAGGAATGAAGTTCTTTCGCTTCTTATATGGGTTCAGTGGGTATAATCATATCCAAATCAGCCCTGAAGATCAGGATAAGACTACTTTCACCTGCCCTTGGGGCACCTTCGCTTACAGAGTCCTACCCTTTGGGTTGTGCAATGCCCCAATTGCCTTCCAAAGAATTGTCTTGAGAATTTTTTCTGGCCTAGTCCGTGACTCCATTGAAATATACATGGATGATTTCACACCCTATGGGGATGAATTTCAGTAATCTCTCTCCAATTTAGGAAAATTTTTGATAAGGTTCATTGAGATGCATCTCTCCTCGAGCCTAGAAATGTGTGAATTCCTGAAAAGAGTAGGATTTTTATTATGAAACTCAATCTCCCAAGAAGTAATATAGGTGGAGCCGAGAAAAATAATTATTGTCAAAAGGTTACCTTCTCCTCACAAGCAGAGAGATGTTAGGATCTTATTAGGGTTAGTTTTTTATTATATAAGATTCATCAAATATTTCAGTAAGATGGTTTTGCCACTATTTGGTTTATTGTCCAAATATTCTGAGTTTACTTGGTCCAGTCCTTGTCAAGAGTCTTTTGAGCTCATTAACAGAAAGTTGACTACTTCCCCCATTCTCTAAGGTCCAAATTGGACTCTGCCTTTCCACATCCACGCAGATGCATCTGAAAAAGTTTTGGGGGAAGCATTAGGGCACTTAGAAGAGAAATTACCTTATGAAATCTATTTCATTAGTAAGAACTTGTATAAGGCCAAGCTCAATTATACTGTCACAAACAAGGAGATGTTAGTCATTGTTCATGCTTTAAACAAATTTAGAGATTATGTAATTGGGTATCAGACCTTTCTTCACACTAACCATGCAACCATCAAATATATAATGAAAAAACCAGATGTTAATGCTAGAATAGGTTGTTACTTTTACAGTAGTTTGACCTGACCATTGTTGATAAACCTAGAACGGAGAACGTTGTTGCATTTTTTTTATCCAAGTTAAATCTATCTACAGTTGAAGAAGGAATTGTGGATGACCAACTTCCAGATGAACATCTATTTTATATATTAGCACTCTCACCATGGTTTAGTGACATAGTTAACTACTTGGTTACTAGAAAGTTCCCTCCTAATCTCTCATTCAAGGAGAAAATAAAGATCATCAGAAAAACACTCCTTTCACATGGATTGGGGGAAATCTTTTCAAGCTAGGCCCTGACCAAATCCTCAGAAAATGTGTGAGGGAGGAAGAAGTTTTTGATATCCTATCTACATGTCATGATAGCCCTTGTGGAGGAAAATTTGATGAAAAAAGGACTACCTTCAAAGTTTTGCAGGCAGGATACTATTGGCCTACCATTCACTAGTATTCCAGAAGATACATTAGTAGGTGTGAGTAGTGCCAAAGGATGGGGAAACATACGCAAAGGAATGAGATGCCTTTGCACCCTTAGGTTTCCCTTGAGCCATTTGGAAACTGGGGCATGGAATTTATTGGACCTATTGATCCACCATCTGGACAGAAAAAATATATCATAGTCTGCACTGAGTACTTAACAAAGTGGGTTGAACCAAAAGTTTTGAAGGTAGCAACCGAGGATAAAATTGAAGAATTTCCAAGGGGGGATTTGTTTTACAAGTTTGGGTACCCCAGAGAAGTATTCACTGATTAGGGGCACAATTAAATTCTCATCTCTTTGATAATATTCTGAGGAGGCACAAAATAAAGAATAACAATTCTACTGCCTACCACCCTCAGGAGAATGGCCAAGTGGAAGTTACTAATAGAGCCTTGGAGAGTATCCTCACCAAGGTTGTGATCAACAATAGGAAATATTGGGCGAACATATTATTAGAAGCTACTTGGGCCTACAACACTACTTGGAAAAAAACAACAGGAATCACTCCTTATGACCTAGTATATGGCAACAAAGCTCTGCTTTTAGTTAAATTTGAATTCAACACCTTAAGGATGGTAGTTGAGTTGGACCTAGATAATATAAAATTCCAAAAAAGAGAGGTTGCTTCAATTAAATGGATTGGATCAAGTTGGGATGTAAGCACTCCTTCACACCGAGGTAATTCAACTACAAAGGAAGGTCTGACTTGACAAGAACAATAAGGAAAAGACATTTCAAGAACGAGATTTGGCGTTGTTGTATGAATCAATTTTTAAGGAATTCAAAGGAAAACTGATGAAAAGATTGTTGGGACCCTACAACGTGCAAATTTTTTATGATAATGGCGTTGTTCATATCAGAACCATAGATGAAGAAGGAACTCCCCTACTTGTCAATGGCTACAGACTCAATGTTTACAAGAAGCCCCTGTGTAGGGCAGGATTTATAAATTCCATAAGAAGGGAGGTGTATGTCATGAGAAACACCATAGTTTCCAGTTCCTCCTAAAGAGAAAAAATAAAAGGAAAAACAAGGCATCGGTGAAAACCTCTCTGAGGTGCCCTAGGCCAACTCCACAGTTGAAAAGCTCCATGAGGCAGTCCTGGAGCAAGAAAAAGAAGAAAAAAAGAAAAACATAGAATAAAAGATCCTTGATTGAAAACCTCTCTGAGGCACCCAAGGTAGGCCTCTGGGTTGAAAACCTCTATGGAGGCAGCCCACTGGCCTTGAAAATAAAAAATAAAAATAAAAAAGAGAAAAAGAAAATAAAAAAAATAAATGTAGTTTTAATCCTGTACTGAAATTATCTGCAAACGAATTCTTAAAGACTGAAAATAAATCATAGCGAGAGCATAAAACATAAAACACATATACACATATATTTTTCCCTTAGATCCCAAAACAGGGACTACCAACTTGATTTTTCATTATATTCCTTTTAGTGTGACAACACATATATATACATTCTGAAGCGTTCATAAACTCCAATACATTAACCCTGTATTAGAACATAACTGTAGTTCCCTTGACTAGATCCACCAAATACCAGGGGACGAAAGCCATCATGCCCCAAAACCATGTGAAAACCCATGCACAAAACCATAGGTGGGTTCGTCCACCAAAAAATAATGAAAAGAAAATTCATAGGGCGTTGCCCCAGACCCCGCACAGGGGGCTACCCGCCCCTTGTGAACTCCTGGACAAGGGGGGCTTTTGCCCCCCCACTGTGCCTGACGCAATGTACAAGGGGGCACTCTCTCCTGCCCTCTGACCCCCCCACACATGCGACTAATCGTTGAAAGAATATAACACAAACCCAACGTTCTCCCGCTTGTTGTTTTCTTTCCACAGGGGACCACATGATAGCTTAGTCATTAGTCCAGCCCAAGCCTGCAACACACATTGTTTCTCTCCACCAAGAGAAATTCAGAGTGATGACAGACTTAGTCAATGCATATGAAACATTCTTCAAAGTGTCCACCTTTATCAGCAACACCTTTTTATCCTCAACCATATCTCTCACAAAGTGATATTGAACATCAATGTGCTTTGTCTATGAATGATAAGCAGGGTTCTTAGACATGAAAATTTCACTTTGGCTATTGAAGTCTATCCTTATAGCTCACTGCACCAACGCCATACTTGAAAACAATCTATGAAACTGAACTTCTTCTTTGCTTGCATGGGTGGCTGCCACGTATTCTGCCTTTGTAGTTGAAAGAGCCACTACAGACTGTCTTTTACTCATCCAACTAACTGCACCCCCAAATAGGCTAAACACATACCCACTTGTAGATATTCTTTGGTCCAGATCTCTAGCCTATTCTGCATCAACAAAACCACGGATGTCCAAAACTCTGTCCAATCCTAGTGTTCCCTGGTAGCACAAACCATAATCAATAGTGCCACACAAATATCTGAAAATGCGCTTCACTATTGTCCAATGATCCTTCCCTAGTTTTGACAAAAACCTGCTCAATACTCCCATTGCATGGGAAATGTATGGTCTAGTACAGACCATTGCATACATCAGGCTACCCACTGCACTTGCATATGGAACATGGGACATATCCTCCTCTTCTTCTTGTGTCTTGGGACACTGTTCAGCAGATAGCTTTACACCTACAAAAATAGGAGCCTTCACCGGTTTACTATCCTGCATATTGAACCTCTGTAATATTGTCTCAACATACTTCCTCTAGTTTAACCAAAGCTTCATATTTGTCTGATCTCACTTAATTTTCATGCCCAAAATATAGCTTGCAGCACCAAGATCCTTCATGTCAAATTTGGAGAACAATTGGGTCTTCAAATACTGGAAAATTTCTTTGTCATTTACAATCAACAACATATCATCCACATACAAGACCAAATAAATAACACGGTCACAAATTAATTTAAAATACACATAGTGATCTTCTTTTCTTCTGGTGAAGCCAATTCCCCATATATAGGTATCAAATTTCTGATACCACATCCTTGGTGACTGTTTTAACCCATACAAACAATTTTTTTAACCTACATACGAGTTCTTTCTTACCCTTCTCCATAAATCCTTCAGGTTGCTTCATGTAGATCTCCTCCTCCATATCCCCATGAAGAAATTTTATGTTCACATCCTTCTGTTCTACCTCAAAATCAAATGCAACAGCAAGAGAGAAAAGTAATGTAATAGAAGCTACCTTGGGAATAAGATAAAATATCACCAAAATCAATTCCTGACACCTAGGAATAACATTTTGCTACCAACCAAACTTTTTCTTTGTCCACCTTGCTTTCTATATTCATCTTCTTCTTAAACACCCATTTTCTCCCAATGGGCTTCCTTCTAGCCGAAAACTCCACCAGATCCCATGCCTCATTTTTGTGCAAGGATGTCATTTCATCAACCATGGCATCCTTCCAGAGTTTTCCATCCTCTGAATCCACTATCTCCCTGATAGTCCTGGGATCGTCATTAGTGACCGTTAAAGAAAAATTTGACAGAATGTAGATGGACTATACCTTTTTGGTTACCTTCTTTCTTGAACTGATCTTCTCACAGCTGGAGTTTTTAGCTCTTCCTCTTCTGAATCTTGTTCTATTGTAGAGTCTCATTCATCCTCCTTTAGCTCAAACTCTATCTTCTCATGTTCCTTTGGGAGGAATTCATGATTAAAAACATATTTCACCTCTCTAAACACCACATCTTGACTATACACAACCTTCCTTGTTTATGGGTTCCAAAGCTTGTAACCTTTTAAACCATCCTTATACCCAATAAAGATGCACCTTTCATATTTATTATCCAACTTGGTCCTTTTCTCCTTTGGAACATGTACATATGTATCACATCCAAATACCCTCAGATGTGAAAGAGAAGGTTTCTTACTAGTCCATACCTCATGTCGAGTCTTATCCTCCAACGTTGTTGAAGGTGATATGTTAACCAAGTAACATGCAGTCGCCATTGCCTCTGCCCAAAATTCTTGTGCTATCCTGGTACCACTAAGCACGCTTATTTCCTTTTCCATCAGTGTTCTATTCATTCTTTTTGCAACATTGTTTTTTTGAGGTGTGTATGGAGTAATCTTCTGTTGCGCTATACCACACTTCTTACATAAATCTTCAAATTCCTTCTTACGGAACTCTCCACCATTATCTGTCCTCAAAAAATTTAACATCCTCTCTGTCTAGTTTTCCACTAGAGCCTTAAATTCTTTAAATCTGTCAAAGACTTTAAATTTATTCCTCAAGAAATATATTCATGTGTTCCTTGAGAAGTCATTTATGAATGAAACATAGTACACAGACTTACCAAGTGATCGAACTGACACAGGTCTAGGCACATCACTATGCACAAGCTCTAATATCATGCTCGCTCTCTTAGCACCAGAAGGAAAAATCACACGATTCTTTTTCCCATATACACAATGTTCATAGAAATCAAAATCCAAAGAGAAATTAGACATACCTTCTGCCATATCATTACCATGTAATGTCTGAAGGCCCTTATCTCCAATATGTCCAAGCCTTTGATGTCATATCATGGTCTTTTCTCGAGAGACCACTAGACTTTCTGCTCCACTTTCAGGAACCGCAAAAATGTTGCACCCATCAATAACATTGCTACCCTGAAGCTTGTACAAATTTCCAATCCGAACTTCCCGCATTAATACCAGTTCTCCCTTAACCATCTTGTAGGTATATTTCTCGAACACTGTTTTTACACCTGCATCATCCATCTTGCTTATATAAATTAGATTTATGTCCAATGTAGGAATATGAATAACACCATGAAGTGTTCTAATCCTTCCACCTTGTATGTTCAGCTTGAATTTTCCACGTCCGAAAAAATTTTCCTTCCTAACATCCCCTAAGAAGACATCACCACCATCACACTTATCATTATCGCAGAAACACTCCCTATGGGGAGTGAAGTGAAAGGATGCACCTGAGTCAATAAACCATGCCTCATGATCTACATTTGTATTTGATGAAGAAGCCAAATACACATCCATAGATTCATCTGAGGTGGTATTTTCCTCTGCAGGAGGAGCATCATTAGATCCCTTTCCTTTCTCAGGAGATTTAGATCTGTAGTCCTTTTTGTAGTGCCCTTCCTTTTCGCATTTCCAGCACACCTTTACATGATTTCCTGGAGATTTAGATATCCCACTCAAAAATATATTTTTGTTTCTGTTCTGGGACCTTCCTCGTATAGATAAGGCATCTGCATTCTGGCCCTCCATATTTCTTCATCTCATTTCCTCCAACAACAAGGCCGAGACAATTTCATCAAAATTCAAGGTAATTGTATTGCTACCTACTGAAATAACCAGACTGTCCCATGAATCTGGTAGAGAAGACAACAAACTGCCTCACTTATCTTCAGATGAGATTTTAATATAAATAGATGACAACTAACTTAACACAGTATTGTAGGCGTTCAAATTCTTTGTCATCGAGTCTCCATCCTTCATCCTCAGGTTATACAACTTTTTCCATGGGAACCATTTATTCACCAGAGACTTAGATTGGTACAAGGTCCCTAACTTGACCCACGAAATATTCACCATAGCTTCCCTAGATACATTCAAAAATACATAATCTAAAATATATAACCGTATTGTGCTATTTACCTTCCTATCCAACTTTTCCCAGTCTTCATCTGATGTTGACGTTGGTTTAGTACCTAGATCTACGATGATCCACTAATATTTATCCACTAGAAGATTCTCGATATTGAGCTTCCACAACTCAAAACTCTAACCATTAAATTTATCAATCTCTATCTTTCCACTGCTCACAATCTTCTTTCACCACAAGAATCGATCTCACAGATATGCCACTAAATAGGGTCTACCACAGTCCCGAGCAAAAAAGCATTCAACAGCAAAGGTGTCCCCTTGAATTCGAAACAACTTTGATACCAAAAGTAGGTTTAACCATGTACATAAATTATCTGCAAATTAATTCTTAAAGAAAGGAAATAAAGAATAGTGATAGCATAAAACATAAATCATATATACACAAAGGATTTTCCCTTGGATCCCAAAACCGGGACTACCAACTTGATTTTTCATTATATTCCTTTTAGTGTTACAACACATGTATATACATGTCGAAGCATTCATAAACTCCAATCCGTTAACCCTGGATTAGAACATAATCATATTTCCCTTCACTGGATCTACAAAATACCAAGGGCCAAAAACCATCATGCCCCAAAACCATGTGTAAACCCATGCACAAAACCATAGGCGGGTCCGCCCACCGAAAAATAAGGAAAAAAAAACCCCAGGGCGTCGCCCCAGACCCCATAGAGGGGGCTACCCGGCCCCTGCGAACTCTTGTACAAAGGGGGCTTCCCCCTCCACTGCACCCCACACAACATACAGGGAGGGCTTTCGCCCCCCCTGTGACCCCCGTGCATGTGTAAACCCATGCAAAATAAATACCCATGCATTTATGTCTTTTCTGTTTTGTAGGTTAACAATTGAAGATGGTTTTTAGGATCCAGAGGACCGATTTATCTTCATTATTTATTCTTCTCTTCTTCAAAAATCCATAATCCACTCCATCATCCATTTAACCCATCATATAGGCAATAATTTCATTTTTTTTTTCCTAATTTGTAATTGCTAGAGGAAAATTAGGCAGCTACAGGATTCCTGTAGCACTATAGGAAACTCCTGTAAATTCTATAGGAAACTCATTTTTGAATAAAAGAGGTTTCCTAAGAATTTCTGAACCTTAGTTAGGGTATGATAATTCAATTCTTGCCTATACCTACCATTCCAAAACCCCTATTTCACTCCATGTGCAGGGTTTCCCTATCTAAACCCTATGTTGCACCTTGGGCAGCTAAATCATTGAAAAATTGGAATAGCAACCCTTTGTCTTACCTATCCTCCACTCCATTCACGCCAGGCCCTCCTCCATAGCCTCCATAAACCATAATCCCCATTTCAGAACAAATTCAAGCAAGAAGAGGCAAGAAAAAAACTGGTATAGGTATCAAAAATTTTCCTGTAGAAAATCTGTGTGTGGCACAACAAGGCCAAAAGATGAAGGAAATGTGATGTAGATGACTCCAGGATACCACTAGCAGACTCCAGAGGGACATGAAAACCAACCATGGCATTTGAATCCCTCGATGCAGTACCTGGAAAAAAAAGAAAACAAGAAAAGGGTAACCAACTCACTCAGAAAAGATAAGCAACTCACTCAGAAAACAAATAAAAAAATGAATACACAACAAATAAAAGACTCAGTCTCCTACCACTAGCTCCAGCTCCTTGCACTAGCTTTTTCAACACCTCACCAACACCACATAAGCTCAAGTATGGCCTCTTACCCCTCGTTGTGCATCCATAATGGCCAAAATAGTTAAATGTTGATATTTAGAAGTTTAAAAGGAAAAAAGGTGGCTAGTTAACTTGGGCACCTTCGTAAAGTGAAACTGGAAGAAAAGTGAAAGTGCATGCCACTTGGGCAAGTCAAATAGATTCAAATAAGAGTGGATGAGTATGAAGGTAAGTGATCACGATGTCAGCAATGATTAATTGAAGTGGGGGCCAACGGTCTGTAACAAGAAACTTGAGTTAAGTACGAGTCACCAAAACACTCCAACTTTAATTAAAAATCAAATAAAGGTAATATTTGTCTCATTTCCACCATTGCATTGAGCATTTCAAATAGCATCAAGAGTAGGAGAGTAGGGAGAGCCATGAAAAGATAAACATCGAAGTCTTGGCTTGCATGCACCATCGTGCTATAGGAAACTTTAGCAGTAGACCAGCAGAGGCTTAGAGGTCAACACAAAGTCAGTTGTAGGTGTATTGGCTTCCCAAAGCCTCCATCTATCAAACCAAAATTGTAGAGGACCAAGGTAAGTGGATTGTCATCCTCCAGCATTGAAATTTCTCGATATAATTCACACTCAACAAAAGTAAATTTGACAGTTAAAGGGTAAAATAATTTTCTTGCATTTTTCTTCAAGTCCTCCATCTCCAAGACTTACATATAAAAACCTCTCACCACATTCATCTCACAACATTAAAATGGCAGTGGCATTCAATAGAAGGGAGCTTACAAACATTAAGAGAATTAGGCAACACCCTCAGGTTATGGAAATCTTATGAAATCACCAATGGCTAGGGTTCTTTGAGCTATTTAAAGATTATGATGATGAAATAGTTAAAGAAATTGCAATGGATTTGCAGTCACAATCAGAAGAAAGAGCCACCACTGTGATTAGAGGACTAGACATCACTCTATCTCATGAACTCATAATCAAAGTTACCACCTTTCCCTTAGGAGTCAAATGGGTCAAGGAAAGAATGCCTATCATTGCAGCCAAAAAAAATTTCTTCCTACTAGGAGAGGAGTATATTGAAGATAAAAATGGTGTGAGGAGAGAGAGCATTCCATACCCTTGGGATGAAGTTGCCTTCCACATCATGAAATTCATATCTTGTGAAGGAAGATTGAGTGTGGTCTATGGATATCATTTCATATTTTTAAATGAACTTATGTTCCAAGGAGAGCACCCACTAGGATAGAGAATAAGTGTACCTCTCTTCCTCCTAAATTTCATCACTGACATGAGCCATAAAGTGAGACAAAGGAAATATCAGCACTTGGCCCATCATGGCCTAATAAAATTAATTGTAAAAGATGCTTTGAGAAGTATAAAACTACATGTATCCTCGTCTTCTTTCATAGACATGGATAAGGAAGCCTTTATAGCTACCAAAAAAGGGCAAACCTCTACTTCTGACCCTAGAGAAGAATAAGTAGAAGATGAGGAAGAAGAAGAGGAAGAAGAGGCAGAAAACAAAGAAGAAAAGGAAGAGATGGAAAATGAGATAGAAAACATAGAGACAAAAGAAAGAGAGCAAGAAGAAGCTAAGGGAAAGGAGTAAGAAAAGACTGAGGAAAAAAAAGATGTGGACTCTGTATTAGGCCATGAAACCTCTCCTCAAGCCACAAGCAAGTCACCTGACATCACAGACCAAGAGGTAGCTTCCGCTCTAATTACTTTGAGCACACCTGTCAAAACAAAAAGAAAGAGGCAGGCACCTATGTACTTCAAAACAAGGAAGAGTCAGAGGGTGAGATAGGGAAAACCAAAAACTCCCACTAAGAGCCCTATCACCATTGAATAATCACCAAAGAAGGAGGAATAAATAAGATGAGAGGAAGGAAGGGTGTAAGAAGTCACTTCACCCATGAGGACCCCTGTAACATATATCAGAAGACATTAAGCCAGATTGGCAACCCATATACCTCATGCAACCTCCACAGACCCCCCAAGGAGTAAAAAGAGTGAAAAACAAGGAGAAGAGGGTCTTCAGAAAGAAACAAAGAGTTTTCTATAGGAAAATCTCTTTTTTCTATAGGAAACTCGAACAAGAACATATTTGGAGAAAAATTCCTTGGTTGAAGAGGAAAAGACAACCATAGAAAGGCAAGATGTCAAGGAAGCTGGGGGCAAGACATAAGAGGAAAATCATGATGAAGAAAAATGGGGAAACAATGATAAAGAAGAGGCCACATCACCAAAATCAATCACCAAAGATGTTGCAATGGTGCCAAATCCTAGCCCTCAACCCAATCTCAGCTCTTACTACACATACATTGAGGGAGGTAGATTAATTCCTCAAAAATTCAAAAATTCCTTTGTTTTATCAGTTGGAGGAAGAGAGGTAACACACTCATCATTGGTTGAACCTTGCCATATATAAAGGAGTGTATGACATAGGGGTCATGGAAGGAAAAGTATCTAAGTTGGGGAAGGATTTATCTGATTTCTGGCTTAGAGAGTTAGTTTTAAAGGAGCAACTTTAGAAAGCACAGAAAGAGAATGTAGCACTACAAGAGCAGCTTCAACAAAAAGGTAAACAAGTGGCCACCATGGAAGATTTGTGCATGGAGGCCATTCAACATAGGTATCCTTCAGATTCATATGCAATTTACCTCAAGGAGCAATGGATCCTCTTTCAAATTAAAAATTTAGCCTCCCATGGATCCTTACCTTTCCAAAATTCTAGACAGTTCATTGATTTCTGCAATCAAGCTAGCATGTCTGACAAGGCGAAAATGGAAGATTTTTATATGCATAACCTTGTGCTAATAGATTTTAATATTTGGGGCCCAAATCCTAGGATGGGAGATATGCAATGAATGGCTTTGGCATCATGGATGGTGAATGCAGAGATAAGAGATTGTTGAGTCAAATTATATGCTTATAATTTTCCAATCATAAATTGTCAACCCAGGAAGGTAAATTGATAAGATGCAGTGCAAAGTATATGTAGATTGATTACTTCAAGTGTAAATAAATTATACACACATCAATTAATGCTTCTTTCCTATGTTAATACTTGGGAGCAATGGCTATGGAGTGGCATATATCATCCCTCTACAAACACTTAGGATTGCTGATATTGACCATGAAAAGATAAATGTCAAACAAAAATCAACAAATCATGCTTCTTTCCTATATCAATACTTTCGCAGATGGAGTTTCTTATAACATCCCTCTACAACACTTGGGTTTGCTGATATTGATTTAGGAAAGGATAAAATATCAACCACAATCAACAATCCAACTTGAAGAGCATGAACCCAAACATTGATCAAATGAAAAGAACTCATTAACATAAAGAATTAAATCACTTAACCAATTAAAATTTTACTGCAGGAAATGAAGAAAGAAAGAACTAGCTGTGTATAGGAATTATTAATGCATAAATGAAACATGAATAAAACACACACTATGCTACGGAAGTTGCGAGCGAAGGGGGCCCTCCCTCACTCACAACTCCTTCAAAAGTCGAAGAAGCTACTCAAAGAGGTAAATAGAACATCGACTATTTTATTAATCTCGAAATTACAGTCAAGTACAGTATGATATCTTGCTATCAACAGAAATCCCCACCCCAACCTCCTTTACAAAGCGAAATAAATCAGATTTATACATTCCTCAAATCCCATATTTGGCTTGAACAAAGTAGATCACTAATCTAAGCCTATAGCTAATGATATAGATACAAATTGATAAAGTAAACGTTTGTTGAGTCTAATCCATGACTAGAAGCATGGATTAGATGATTTATGTTGCAAGGATGAAGTTGTTTCTACATGTGGGCACGAGAGAATATCTGGAGGTTTGGGTGGTTGCAAAAGAGGATTCGGAACTGTGAATAGGATAACTTCCATATGCAGCAAATTCCCTTCAAAACCCATGTCTTTACTTGATCTGCAGATGAGTAGAACATGGTCAACCATCTATCTCACTACAGGAAATCAAGACGGTTGCAGGAAATCAACATATCTTGAAGAAATATGGAACATCTGTAGGAATCTCGGTCACATGAGCTATCTGCAGGATTTGCAGAACTGTTCAAATCTAGCAAACCTACGCATGAGTTCTAGACTAGTTAGACTAGTAATGCAATAAAGACACAACTAGATCAAATAATACTCTAATTTAGATAAAATGACACTTCTTATGATAATTTGACATAACTTAGGCTTATGTTGCCCTTTTTATCCAAAAATAGATAACATAGCAGAACTAGGTATAATTAAAGAGTGAAAAGGGTTCAAAAATAACGGAGTCAAGGCCTAGGATAGGTGTCAAAAATGGGTAAAGTTCAGACTTAACATCTCTCCCACAAAAAAACTCTTGCATGTCCCTATGCAAGCAAAACTGAGGCAGCCCTCAAATAGAAAATCAAATTTTCTCCTGGGCTGCAACTACTGTAGCCAGATGATCTAGCTAGGCCCGACTAGATTCTGCTTGAATCTGTCCCCTATACATTTATTTCTTCCTCTTCAAGTGGTAGATCTATGCCTGCTTATTTTTCATGATGAAGGCTACTTTCTAATGCCACTCTTTGTGTTCTTTCTGCATCTTAAGGCTATTTTCCTTCAACGTCGCATTTTCTGCTTTCAAAGCCCATTATGAAAGGGTTCGTTCCTTAATGGTCTCTTCCAACATATTTCGAGACCATTTCTTCAATGGAGTCAACTCTGCCTCATGATGCCCCTGTGAGGATTGGGGCACACTCAAATCCTCCTGCGCTTTCACGACTTCATTCTAACTTTCCTACAGTGAAGGATCCTGAAAGGACATAGTGTCCTTGTCAATGAATGTAGAAGGGTTTACCTTCTACTTTCCCTTGGCCCAGCCACATGACTTCTCTGCCTTCTTGGTAAACTTTTTGGGTGGTGTCCATTCTTTTGTTGTATCCTTAATGACTAGTTGAGTAGCCTAGCTTCTGGTATATCGTTTAGCAGGGGTAGAAGGCCTCTTCTATTGGGATCCCTTCACAGTAGTTTCACCGGTCACCATAACTTCATCATCCTCGTCATCTTATTTCACCTTTTGTATATGGGTCTATGGTTTCTTCTTCGGTTTATCTGTGGTTGTTTCCTCCTTGAATCCTGAGGAATCAAAATCTCCTACATTCACAAAATGGTTTTCTGTCAGAAAGTCCTCCCATGTATTTTTTTGTTTCCGCAGGACTTCCACCAGAATAATATTTACCAACCCCTGATGGTATAGGTTTTCCTCTATGTGGGCAACCCTTTCTTTCGTGGCCATGGAAATTTTGATCAATTAAATTTTTAAATAATAGGGAAAATTTAGGGGATTTTCTCGGAACTATCCGAAAGGCCTAACATGAAACAGGAATGTGAGACCAAAGCGACCCTCACACGTAACATACTTCTGCAAGAAAAATAGTAACTGACCATACTTACTCCTTAAAAACTCCTTCGGAATCCCCTTACACAAGTCATGGTTTAAGTGATCCTTCAATAGGAAAGATGCACACATTTCTTTGTTGAAGTGGCGGTTTTTAAACCATCTCTCTCCATCTTGCGGAATTCCACATGCCCGCGCCACCAAGTCTTCCTTCAACCTGAGCTGTATGTTTCCAACCTGTGATTTATCCCCATTCAGGTTTAGGGAAAAATATTTTGTTAATTCAGTGTTATGGCCGCTTAACTGCTGGAAGAAAGGCATCCATCACGCCTTTTCTATTCTCACATTGCTGCAAGGATCATCTTCCAGCAGCACAAGGCTTTGTGGCTCCAATCAGATGGGGGCTCAGATCTTAGACATAGTGGAGGAGAAAATGGATAGGAAATTGAGGAAACAAAAAGGGAAATTAAGGATAGAAGGAACAGATAAAATGTGGGTTCTGGGAATATAATTCGAGACATATGCAATGGTTTTGACAGCGGAAGGAACTAAAATAGGAAATACGGGGCTTTTTCGGTGGAAGGTCATGATCATGATTGCCATCATGATCCGACCTATAGGACAGACCTTAGAAGTACAACCACCATTGGCGTGATGATTAAAGGTCATGGGATTAATGCCACAATGGCTCATGGCCACAAGGGTTACCATAGCCTTAGTTATGAAATTTTATTATTATTATTTTAAAGCGTCATTATACCTTTACCTCGAGCATCTTATCACCAGTTGTACTTTACCGCTTACCTCCAACGGTCCTGTCCTCAATGACGGAGCTTTCTATTGTAATGATAACCTATTACATTAGACATATAATCCATGGCCTTAACCAAATAATGGTTGTTAGTACTTTATTACATGATTTTAATCTAATGTTGTGTTTAATGATTTTTCTTTTCTTTTGTCTTTTCAGGAAACCCAGGTGTTGCTGCAGGAATTTAAAACTGGCTGTCAAACGTTATATAGGAATTGAAACTACAACTATTGAAAATTGTATAGAAGTAATTGTTAAATATTATTCAGGAATTGAACTGCAATTGATGAACATTCTACAGGAATTGAAACAACTATGAACATTCTCCAGGAATTAAAAACTACAACTGTTGAACATTCTGCAGGAACTTCTTTCTCCACCCATTGTGTACATTCCATTGCACATGAATGAATGTACTGATGTCGAATTTGAAATGGCCTCATTGGATTACCAGCCGCTGAACTCAACTGTTAACCAATGTGAGGTCCATCACCATTAATGAGAGTGTGGACCAAGGTACCCTGATGCATCCTGTCAGGTGTGAATATATGAGTTGTGGTCGAACCCCCTGTAGGATCCAGTAGTAAAGAAGCCATGATGACTCTCCATTACCATTGGCGATATAGCCTATCATTGGGGCATACAAGCTTCAAGGCATCACAAGGCTATAATCCTACACCCAAATAATTTGCTGATGTCGATGGGCCAGAATTGTTGGAAGGAGGGCCTTAAGAAATCCCACATTAGTCCAACATGAGAAATCCATAGATTAACTGAAAAAAAAAAAAACAAAATTTATTGAGAGGATAAAAATTATCTATTGACCTGTGTTTTTAACAAGCCTAGTGGCAGTCCATTTTCACCAGATTTCAATATTAGAGAGTCTGACATACTAAAAAAGAAGACTCCAGGGGGTTCCTTTTCCGTAAGTAGTCCATTGGGCCTAGAAAAAGGAATAAACCTGACATTTCTCTCATGGCTTATCGATCATGAGGAGGAATAGAGTGAGCTCATTGTATCAGTGGGGAAATCAAGAAGAGATAGTGGAAGGAAGGACCCCTTCCCTTACCATCTCCAGCTCTTTATTCTTCACAATTTCTTCCACAAATTCCTCCTTATATTGGGGCTTTCGATATAGCTTGAGTCTGTTCCCATTCACCAAGAAGGTAACATTCTCATCATCAATAGTTTTAATCTGAACAGATACATTATCAAAATATTTTTTAGTCTCATAGGGGCCTAGCCAATGTGTGTTAAATTTCCCTTTGAATTTTTTAAATTTAGAATCATACAACAATGCCCAGTCTCCCTCTTTGAATTGCTTCTTCTTGATGTATCTATCATGCCATATAGCCCTTTGTTGTTGGATCAAGTCAGTATGCTGAAAATCATCCTGCCTAATCTCATCTAACTCATTGAGCTACAAGATTCTCTGTTGTTGTGCTTCATCAAGGTTTATACCCAAATATGATGCCATTCTAAAGGCTTTGATCTAAAATTCAATTGGAAGAAAAACTTGTTTTCCATACACTAGTTCATACGAAGAGAAGCCAGTGGTACCCCTCCATGTAATTCAGTAAGCCCACAAGGCCTCAAGAAGTCTGTCAGACCAATCCTTCTTGTGTAATTGCACTGTCTTGGTAAGGATTGTTTCTAGCACCTTGTTGGTTGATTCCACCTACCCATTTCCCTGTGGATGATAAGTGGTGCACTTTCGGTGGGTAATCTGATATTTTTGCACCATTTCCTACATAAGCTTAGACACAAACTAAGCACCTTGATCAGTAAATATTTCCCTAGGTACTCCAAATCTTACAAAAATATCAAAGAAAAGAATCTGCCACTGCTTTTTCTGTTGCTCTAGGTAGTGCTCTTGCCTCCACCCACTTTTCCACATAATTAGTAAAAACAAAAATATACTTCTTACCTTTGGATATAGGATTAATTGGCCCTACAAAATCAAGAGCCCGCCTCTCGAATGGTTCTATGAGAACTTGTGGCTACAAAGGCATCTCATCTAATTGTACAAGACACCTCATTCTCTGGTAGCTATCACACTTTCAAACATACTCCTTTGCATCCTTGAAGAGATTAGGCTAATAATAACTTCTACGAAGGATATTAGAATTTTTCTTATTGTCTACAAAGTGTCCTCCACAAGGTTCACCATGACAGGTCTCAAGATGCCATAGATCTCATCTTCTCTGACACACCTGCAGATAATCAAATCAGGTCTAGTAAAAAAGAGATATCCCCTGATCCAAGAATAATCAACAATTTTGCTAATGCTTCTCTTTTTCTTATTAGATGAAAAGTAAGGTGGAAAATTTCCTGTAGCATGTAATATTCCTAAATTAGCATACAACTAATTGGAATATTAAATTTTGATTTTGGTTCTTTGTTAGAAGAAAAAGAGGGTATGGAGACCCATAAATCTCCTTTGTAGGAATAAAAACACTCCTAATGTGAATGGAGGTCATCTAAATAGCTGGATTGAAGACCCTTTTGTGTGAAAAGGGGCTGGAGCATGTAGACTAGGTCAAATTTGACCAAATAAAACAACGTTGGTATGGAAGGAGTGGCATTCATTGAGGGACAACGCAATTTTGGAGGGAGACTCCTTGCATGGAAGTAGTGGCTTTAATGAGTGGGGCCCAATGTGAGGAAGCACACCAAGAATATAAGGAAGGGGATGGAAGCCATTGTAGGGAGGACTATATTATTATTTGGTTTATGGTATGTTAAGACTTGAGGCTCTCTTCAGATGTTTAGCTAAGATTGCAGTGCTGTTTAGCACAAGGGTGTTCCCGAGCGGGAACCCCACCTTCATCATCGGGGGACTTTGAGTGCCTACTCAGGATAAGTATTTGCACTACATTTCCACATTCCGGAATAAGGCCAAGCTTCATATTTCTTCAACAACACAGTTTCTACTTAGAGTTGTCCTGTGTTGTAGGTTGTAGTAGTGGAGGATTGTACCGGTGATTTCTGAGCTTGTCTTCAGTGGAGGAGACTTTCTTTCCATTGGGATATTAGTAAGGAAGGTCCCTATGCTTCATGTTATATTTTGGTATCAAGCTTATTCATCATCTTCCCCTACAATGTAGTTCCAATCCATGACTACATTCTTTTATAGATTTGTTGCAAGGGCGAGTTCAGTGCTCCATTTGGAGTGTTTTCTTTCCATTGAGGGGATCAAACCTTAATTGAGAGAGTCTATTGGAGGATTTCAATTCATATCTACATTAGTTTCAGCCACCTCCTCTTTGTGCTTCAGTTGCAGTGATTATTTAGCCCTAGGGCTTTAGATTCACCATTTGTATTTGGTGCATTTCCTTAAACCCTTCCTAGGTTATCTAGGAAATGTGTATAGGAGCATAGATATCCATTTTCGGCCTTGTATGAGAGTTAAATGATTAGATCCATTTATATATGTTTTCCAACTGCATTATTAGTCACTAAAAATTTGCAGTACTTGCTTCAAATATTTTGTGTAGCAGTTGCAACTCATGTATTGGTGCCTTTGGTTGATGGAGGCTTCTCTTGCCTAGCTTGAGGGGTTTATTCTCCAATATTTTTTATATTTTTATTGTTGTTATGCTTAATAACATGGATCTATAATTTGGATCATATGTAATGTGTTAATGCTTACCGTTATTTCCATTATTGTGGGCTATATTGCTGCTTTCCACATTTGGGAATATTATAATGGTATCAGAGCATAATCTTGGCTCGGCATGTAAATATCAACCATTATGCTATCATGAGAATAAGAAGAAGGAGAAAGAGATCAGAATGATGGAAGGAACGATTTTTATCTCATCTATTTTCAGATCTATGAGGGACCTCACTAAGGAGGTTAAGAAAAGAAGAATGGAGAGAAACAATGAGACCTTATTAGGGTTTCAAGATGAGGAAGGTCCATGCACTTCCTATCAACAGAAGAAAGAACCGGTATTGCATAGAGCTCCAAAGAAATATACTATACCCTTTTATTTTGAAGAAGAAGATAAATGGCACAAAGATGGAGAAAACTTAGATCATGAGATTCTAAGTGATTATCTTGTAGAGTACAAGTCTCAATCAAGACCTTCAATGAGAATCTAACTCTCCCTCAGTTTATTCAGATCAAAGAAGAGAGGATACCTTGCAGCTATAGAAGGAGAAAGCACAATAGATTTCTATTGTCTACATTTGATGGTTCATCCAAATTCACAACAAGGGCTTGGAGAATGGATTTGGATGCATTCTTCTTGCTACATCTAGTAGTAGAAAGAGAAGCTACTGAGATTACAGTGCTGCACCTTGAGGGTGAAGCAAACATTTGGTGGTTCAGCCATTTGAGTCATGAAATATTGACTGCATATGTAGATTTTACTCAAAGGTTGATAAAAAAGTTTTGCAAGAAGAAATCAGAGGAGAAGATACCTTCACCACCACTTGTTGCAGGAGTAATTGCATCAGGAGAAGGAACACTTGCACCTTTGCAAAGTGTTCTTGATCTCTTGACACTTAGAGTCCCATGCACTGCTCAGGAGATGCATGAGGAGGAGGAGACTTATACCAGTACTGGTGTAGCCATAGAGGAGAAACCATCATCATCAGTAGTTTTGGAAGTCATCCCAACGGTGGGAGGAACCCTTGTAGCAGTACAAGATGTTCCTAAGAAAAACGAAGGTATGCAAAATTTTCCACTTTTTTTTATTTCAGCACATCTTATGGAAGGTTGTGGGGATATTCCATTGCATGACCTAGGGTCAAGAAACACTACTGATTTGGAGCATCAGACTATCACTATGTAGAGGACCCTTGATAGGATCAAGGATTAGAAATACATTCATCCTAGTATGTTATTTTTGAGCTGCACACAACTCTTGGGGTTGGAGTGTATATTTGTGGATGATAGGATGAGTATTGCCCTAAACAAACCAATGCAGAACTATATGTTCAGCATTGAGCATGATCAGGAGACAACAAATGCACCATCATGAAGATCAACAACGCTGTCATGGAGCAACAGTGATGAGTTGGGGGCTCAACCATTATTGGAGCATTCCAATGACCATTCTACATTTGTAGCAGTGGATGGGCAGATGGTTGATGAGATACATCTTATCTCCCATTGTTATGATGGATCTTTCTTGATGAGCTTCACAGCTCAATGACAATATTTTTCCTTCAGTATACTTGGATCCTCATGGGTTCTACATGGTAATTGATGGGTGGTCCTCATATGGAGATCTCCAGGAGGTTGCACTTCAACATCCCATGAAGTGTAGAGATAGTGATTTGGTTTGGGAGGATGGTGTTCTCCATTGGAGGGATACCCATTTGGAACATGATAGTATACATTCACCATTGGTTGGATGGGTGATGTTGATAAGCAAGAGGTTGGTGAGCCACTTTCAGATCTATGACACTGAGCAACAGGAGGTAAGGCTGCATTGGCTACTCTTAAAAGACTTTGGTCATCATGTGACATATTCTATTTCAGAGGGTATGTTGTTGGTAAGGACTTGGCATGACACTTGTATCATATGGCAGCGAGGAGTTTGGTTGCATTGGGGTGATGTGGAATTTTTCATGTCAATCGTCATGTTTTCACTCCATGATTTGTATGATGGAGGTGTGAGGAGGCAGCAAGAGTTATTGTTGCTTTGGTTACTCTTGGGAGAGTATGGGCTGATTTTCTCCCATACTTTGCATGATATTTCAGAAGAAGAGGATGGCACAATTAGAGTGCAAAGGGGCTACCCTTCAGCTTTGGAGGATCAGGAGGTACTTCCACATAGGAAGGAATCTCCCACATATAGGAGCATGATGGTGGATGAATTTGGCATGTGACATGTCAAAGAATGGAGTCATGAGGTGAAAATATCCTTATCACAAAGGACAACAATGTTGTCACTTGGGAGTATGTATCTATTGATGAAGTGTTCCAAGGGGAGTATGCATCCCTTCATTTTTCAGAACACTATGAGGAGATTCTGATGGGAGGGCTCATCCATGGAACTCATTTTCAACCTACTCACAATGCATGGTAATAATTGTACTTCTGTAATTGTTGATCATTTCACAAATTATTTTCATTCTCTTTCCATCTACATGCAGTGCATTGCTTCACAAGAGGGAAAATTTCTATTTTAGCTTCATGGTCTTTCTAAGACCAATATCAGTGAGGAATCCATTTATTGAATGGCCTTGGGAAAGTGTTTTTTTATTCTTGTTATTCTCACTGATATATAGTTCCATTTACTACTTCCTAGCAGACGAGCAAACATGCATAGCTAGCAATTTGTTGGGAGACAACTTGCCACATGATATTCTAAAACAACAGTTAGCCAAAATGTGTTGTATCCACTAGAGAGACCATTGGTACCATCCAGCATTACACATAAAATTTAGTATCTTTCTGATTTGGATACCATATGGTGATGATGTGCTATTCACTTTGTATGGGATGGCTTGGGCAAGCAAGATTCATGAAACTAGAGAAGGGGTCTTTGAAGATCCAGTTTTCCTTTTGTCTCTTGAGGGAAACATTATTGCAGCCCAAATTCAGCAACAGCTCTACACTTTTCATAAGTGGAGAGAGAGAAAATGTGGGGTAGGCCATCCAGTCTATCATGTTCATATATGCAACCCACCTACATTGCAGGAGCCAAAGGTGGAGGAACTTTTTCATGAGTTTCCATTTTGGAGGGTGACTCACTTTGTGTGGATGATAGCTTGGGGTTTGGAGCTTCACATGGGAATGAAGGTTCCCAATAATTTTCCGATTACATACCTCAAGAAGGCCTCTAGACCACATATAGTTGCCTCCATGTATGTCCCACTTTTTCATGATGAGATCCATTTGGATTTATCACCAAAGGCTTACTTATACCCTTGGGAGGAGAAACTTGGGGACATAATCATGTGAGAGCATCTTCTTCATTGGAGGAACTTATCATATGAGGATGCTACATGAGGAGGAGAGGAGGCTCTTCAATTATATCCTTGCAGTTACTTGAGGACAAGCAACATTTGGAAGGGGAGGATTGTAATATTCCTAAATTAGCACACAACTAATTGGAATATTAAATTTTGATTTTGCTTCTTAGTTAGAAGAGTAAGAGGGTATGGAGACCCATAAATATCCTCAGTAGGAATAAAAAAACTCCTAATGTGAATGGAGGTCATATAAATAGATGGATTGAAGACCCTTGTGTGTGAAAAGGGGCTAGAGCATGTAGACTGGGTCAACTTTGACCAAATCAAACAACACTGGTATGGAAGGAGTGGCATTCATTGAGGGACAACACAGTTTTGGAGGGAGACTCCATGCATGGAAGTAGTGGCTTTAATGAGTGGGGCCCAAGGTGAGGAATAACACGAAGAATATAAGGAAGGGGATGGAAGCCATTGTGGGGAGGATTGGATTATTATTTGGTTTATGATCTATTAAGACTTGAGGCTCCCTTAAGCTATTTAGCTAAGATTGCAATGTTGTTTAGCACAAGGTTATTCCCGAGCAGGAATCCCACCTTCATCCTTGGAGGACTTCGAGTTCCTACTTAGGAGAAGTATTTTCACTACATTTCCACATTCCATCGTAAGGCCAAGCTTCATATTTCTTCAACAGTGCAGCTTTTGCTTAGAGTTGTGTTGTGTTGCAGGTTTCAGTAGTGGAGGATTGTACCGGGTGTTTTCTGAGCTAGATTTTTACTCTAGGAAGGTTTCCTTCCATTGGGAGGCCAGCAAAGGAATTCCTTGAGATTGATTGATACATTTTGCTTCCATCCAAGGTGATATTATCCCCTACAATGCATTTTTAGTCTGGATCTGCGTTATTTTAGGAAGGAATTGCAGGGGTGGTTGCAGTGTATGTTTTGGGAGGTGATTTATTCAGTGCAGGGGACATCCTTTCATTCGAAGGATCTATTTGAGAAGAGTTGTAGGATTCTACATCAGCTTCAGCCATATCTTCTCATTTCTATTGTTGCAACAAACCTTCAGGACTAGGGTTGCAGCTCATATTTGTATTTTTCTATATTTTCTAGAAACCCTCTTGGGTTATCTTGGAAAGGTGATATAGGGATTAGATCTGTTTTTATAACATATATTGAGGCATATATCATTATATTTACATCATTGTATGATCTCTAGTTGTAGTTATGCATGTTTTTACTGCGCTGTATCAGCTCTCCGACATTTTGTATTGTAGCAACATCTCATATTTGGGAGTGATTGTTTATGGGAGGCTTGTTTCCTCATATCATATGCTTTGTGCCTCACTATTTTGTATTGATTTTATGTTCATATGCTTAATGTGATGGCCCCATATTGATCTCCTATTTTTATACATTTATTTACATTGCTATTTCCTTGTTTTTGCACTATATTCCTACTTTTCCCATTTGGGAATATTACATAACAAGATAATTGGCCATGTCTACAAACCAAGGTGTTTTAATAGAGATGGAAAAAAAATTTCATCTGGAAATTTATCATTAACAAGAACATCCTCACTTGCATGGTTGATCCTAGATAAGAAATCAGCTACCTGATTTTCTTTTCCCGGTCTATCCAATACCGTGATGTCAAATTCCTACAACAACAATAGCCACCTAGTAATTATTCCATTAGTGATAGGTTTATTCATGAGATAACGAATAGAAGAATGATCTGTGTGTACAAAAAATTCATAACCCGTGATGTAATGTATAAAATTTTTAATAAAATAAATCATAGCAACGAATTCTTTTGCAGTTACCGTGTAATTCAGTTCTACAGGAGTCAAGTTTTTACTAATAAAATAAATGGCATAGGTTACATGATTCTCCTTTTGACCCAATACTGCTCCTATGGCTGAATCAGAGGCATCAATGGAAATATGAAAAGGGAAATTCCAATCTGGGCCTCTCAAGACAAGTGCTGAAGAAATATTTTCCTTGAGTTTATCAAATGCAGCTTGACAGTCATCATTTCAATGAAATTCAAATTCTTTGGTCAATAATTTAAACAATGGAGAGGCCACCTTTGTAAAGTTTTCAACAAACCTTCTGTAGTAACCTGCATGTCCAAGAAAAATACAAACTCCCTTTTGATTGGTTGGTGGGGGTAGCTTTACAATAACCTCAATCTTTTTTGGATCGACGTTAATTCCTGCAATAGAAACATGATGACCCAAAACATTACCTTCAGTCATAATCATAAAACATTTTTCATTACTTAATGAAATATTAGTTTCTCTATATCTCTATAAAAAAATTTCAAGATTATGTAAATATACATCAAAATTATCACCCATATCTATAAAATCATCCATATAAACTTCTACGAAATCATGCAAAAGATTAGAGAAAATACCAAAGACCGCCCATTGAAATGTGGTTGGTGCATTGCATAGACCAACTGGTAATACTTTGTATGCATAGGTACCCCAAGACATGTAAACGTTGTATTTTCCTGATCCTCAGGAGCTATCCTAATTTGATTGTATCCACTGAATCCAACCAGGAAGGAAAAGTAATTTTTCCCTGCAAGCGTATCCAGTACTTGGTCTATAAACGGTAAAGGGAAATGGTCTTTTAATTTATCTTTGTTTAATTCCCTGTAATCTACACACACTCACCATTTACCATTTTTCTTGGGGACTATGACTAGTGGGGATACCCCCTGTCTATATGAGATAAGATAGATGAATCCTACATTTAACAATTTTTGTAATTCGTCTTTTACAATTTCCCTGAAACCAAGGTTCATCCACCTTTGTGATTGTCTCATTGGCCTAGAATTTTCTTCTATAAAAATGTGACGAATGCATGTGTTTGGGTGAATGCCTCTCATATCAGTATATTCCCATGAAAATGTATCTTAAAATATTTTCAATGTTTGAATTAATTACTTTTCTTGTTCATGAGTTAAGGTAGAATTAATGTTTAAATATTTTTTAGGAAAAATTTCCACTACCTTACTCCCCCATTCAAACATTGAATATGCAGGAAATGTAGATAAGAGGGCTGAGTGTAATTCAAAAGATGAACTATGTTCATAAAAATCCTTCATATCGGTAATGATATCTAAATTATGAGTAGATTGTCCTTCTAAATGTTGCAGGAAATCAAGATTAGAAATAAAACAATTTATCATATTTTCCTCGGAATTTTCCTTAAGACTCATGGCTTGGGCTATTGTTAAAACTGGCTGGGTACCTTCCGAATCATGTTCTTCTTATTATTCAACCCAATCCGTGTTTTCCGATCTCAAGAGAGGTTTAGCAGGGGTATACAAGTTGATATGTTTTGTTTCAACCCCATGAGTGATAGTCATGTTTCCAGATCTACACCCTATCTAGGCATCAACCGTGGCTAGCCATGGTCTCCCCAAGATCAATGGGTGCCTTCCCAAGCTAGTTTTAGGTTGAAGAATTTGAAAGTATGCAGGGTACTCCCAAGAATCCAATGAGATGAAAATGTCTTCTAAAACCCCCTCTGGCTTTACCTTAGACCTATCTGCTAATTCCAACATGGTAGGAGTGGGTAATAAGTCAAAGAATCATATATGAGATAAAGTTTCCATAGTAATCACATTGATGGCTACACCTAAATCAATCAAAGTGTTCTTTATGGGGTATCCATTGATGAAGGTGGTCACTACAAGGATTCTAGGATCCAAATATTTTTCAGTAACAAATCCGGAAGATATTAAACTTGCAAGCTTTCCACCTACTTGAATTGTTGAGGGTTCTTTATTTTGTCTCCCTGGTTTCTTGGTACATAGTTCCCTCACTGTTTTGGCATATATTGGGATGTCATTTATTTCTTGCAATAATGGGATCTTGATGCACATATTTCTCAGTTCAGACACAAGATCAAATTTGGGTTGTTTTGTTTTAATTTCCATTTCCAACCTCTCTCGAAAAGGAAGTCGGACCATATGAGATGAGGAAGGTTCTTGTGGCCTTGAGGTGGATGGTTTTGTTGGTTCAAGTGCGATTTCCTCTTCATGCATCTCTAAGATATCTTCCTCTACAATCTCCTCAATTATTTCATGCTGAGTCACCACTTTTCCCGACCTAAGGTTGATTTCCTGCAGCTTCACGGGTAATTCCTAGAACTGTACAAGAACAAAAATTTCCTACAGAGACGCTGGAAATTCCTGTAACATGGGGTCAGAAACTTCCTGTAGCAACTAAGGTGGAATAAAGTAGGTAGGAAAAGTGGGATAAGTGACCAATCCAATGTTGTGAGCTGATTAGATGGTTTTATTCTTGGGATTAGACACCAGATGAGCAGGAAGTTGTGTGGGATGAGGTTGATTTGGTGGGGCAGTCAATTTAAGTTGTAGTTGCGGTTGTATCATTTGTTGCGGTGTGGGTTGTGAATAAAAATTTTGAGTTGGGAAACTTTGTGTAGTAGGATAAGAATAGCGCCCCTACCAAGGCTGTTGAGGAGGCTAAGGCTGCCAGGGCATTGGAACATTCCACATCTGATTTTAAGCATAAGGAAAATGAAAATTTGACTGTGACATACCTGTAGGACGTGGCTGCCATGGTCTCTGAGGTGCCATTGGATAAAGTGAATTTATAACTCCTTGATATGCTATGTATGTTGCTTTAATTTCAGGCAAATAAGGACATTTATTAGTGGAATGCTTAGCCTCAAAAATTCGACATACCTCAATACTATCAGCAGGGCATTCCCTTAGAGCATGTTTATTCCTACATTTGGAATAGAACACCGCAAAGGCTTTCTCCAGTTCATCCTATTTCTCATTTTTCTTCTTAGCCTGCAAAACATCCAATTGTGAAGATAAAGTGCTAAGAATATTGGTTTTAAAAATTTCAATTAAATTTCCCATTTCAGCTCTGGTTACTCCAGTTTCGACAATTGATTTGACAAGCTTGGAAGAAGGATCTCTTGGTCCTCCTCCAATCTTGGAATTTCATCTTGAATATTTTTTACAAAGCTCACACACATCATCATAACTCAGTTTCCATACATCACCTTCTCCCATTAAATATAATACCTCCAAATATTCTGGTCTGATTTCCCTATGCAAAATTGTTCTCTTGGTCTCTTTATCCAATTGATTCATATTAGATCTCTGCAACTTGTATTGGAATATTTCTACCAAAACTTCAAGGCTCTCCCCTTCCTTCTGATTCATCCCAAAAATATCTTCTCTAAGGTCTCTGGTCTTACAGTAGTCTTTGTGCATTCTCAGGAATACCTTCTTCATTTCATCCCAAGTTGCAATGGATTTTGACCCCAACCCAATAAACCACCTGAGAGTTGCATCCTTCAATGTAGAAGGAAACAACTTCATCTTCTGAGCATTGGAAGAATAGTCATAGCTTTGACACAACACATCATATTTGAATAGGAAGGCATCTGAAACCTCACTAGAAGTACCACAAAAATTAGGCAAGGCCGAAGGAGGGATATTTTTCATCTGAGTAGCTCCACCAGTCTTGCTAATATGGAATTCAAATGTGACCAGTTTCTCCTCCTTATCATCAAAACCTCCATTGGTATTACCATTACCTTCTTCATGAGCCATATCAGGTCCAAGAAAGAGTGGGACCTTTGAATACTATAGATTCGTCAGAGTTAATGGTATGGAATTCTGGTTCTTTAATAGGTTTCACAAGGAATTCTTCTTCAGGCTTACCACTGAGCAGAGATGTTTTCTTCCTTGAAAGGGGAGATTCTAGATGGGCAGCAATGGAGGATTCTCCAACAGATTGTTCTGATATGGAAGTGTCAATATTCTCCGGAATGTAGACCTCTTGTTTGGATTCTTCTTCCTTTACTACCTTATTTCTTGCAGACTTCCCTTTTCTTGCCAGTGTATTAATAAATGAAGTGGTGCTCACACCACCACAAAAAAATATAGAAAATATTGGACCCTATTCATCTAGTATTCAAACAAAATTGAAAAAAATTCAACAAACAATCAGGACATGACTTTGGCAAGTGTCTGACCTCTATGGATGCATGGGCTTTGCCCTTCATCTTTGCACTCTGACTACCCCAATCCTAAAAAAAAAAATCAACAAAATAAAACTAAAACACTTTCAGTATCATCCTTTACCACCTCCCTGACAACGACGCCAAAATTTTGAGTCAAATTATATGCTTATAATTTTACAATTATAAATTGTCAACACACGAAGGTAAACTAATGAGATGTAGTGCAAAGTATATGCATGATGATTACTTCAAGTGTAAATAAATTATACACACATCAACTAATGCTTCTTTCCTATGTCAATACTTGGCAGCAATGGCTATGGAGCAGCATATATCATCCCTCTACAACACTTAGGATTGCTGATACTAACCATGAAAAGATAAAGATCGAAACTAATCAACAACTCATGCTTCTTTCCTGTATAAATACTTTAGAAGGAATGGCTATGAACTGGCTTATAAAATCCCTCTACAACACTTGGGTTTGCTGATATTAATGCAGGAAAAGATAAAATTTCAACCAAAATCAAGAATCCAACTTAAAGAGCATGAGTCCAAACATTGATCAAATGAAAATAACTCATTAACATAAAGAATTAAATCACTTAACCAATTAACAGTTTACTGCAGGAAATGCAAAAAGAAAGCACTATCTTTGTATAAGAATTATTAATGCATAAATGAAACAGAAATAGAAAACATACTATGCTACGGGAGTTGTGAGCGAAGGGGGCCCTCCCTCACTCACAACTCCTTCAAAATTCGAAGACGCTGCTTAGAAAGGTAAACAAAACATAAACTATTTTATTAATCTGGAAATTAAAGTCAAGTACAGTCTCATATCTTACTATCAACATCAATCCCCACCCCAACATCCTTTATAAAGCCAAATACATCAAATTTATACATTCCTCAAATCCCATATTTGGCTTGAAAAAAATAGATCACTAATTTAAGTCTACAGCAAATGATACAGATACAAATTGACAAAGTAAACTTATATTGAGTCTAATCCATTACTGGAAGCAAGGATTAGATGATTTTCACTGCTCAGCTGAAGCTATTTCTCTGTGTGGGCACGAGATAATATCTGGAGGTTTGGGTGGTTGCAAAAGAGGATTCAGAAGAGTGAATATGACAGCTTCCATATGCAACAAATTTCCTTCAAAACCCATGTATTTACTCGATATGGAGATGAGTGGAACATGGTCAACCATCGATATCACTACAGGAAATCAAGACGGTCATGGGAAATTGGTGTATATTCAGGAAATCTGGAACATCTGCAGGAATCTCGGCTACATGAGCTACCTGCGGGATTTGCAGAACTGTTCAAATTTAGAAACTTTGTGCATGAGTTCTAGACTAGTTAGAGTAGTACTGCAATAAAGACACAGCTAGATCAAATAATACTCGAATTTAGATCAAATGACACTTCTTATGATAATTTGACATACCTTAGGCTTATGGTACCATTTTTAGCCAAAACTAGATAACATAGCCAAACTAGGTATAATTAAAGAGCGAAAATGATTCAAAAATAGGGGAGGCAAGGCCTAAGATAGGTGTCAAAAATGGGCAAAGTTCAGACTTAACAGAGCACAAGAGATGAGAAGGGTTATGAGAAGAGATCAAAACAAAGGACCCTTACACATTAGGGTAGAACTATTCAGCCCTAGAGGAGACATCAATAACCATATGAAGATTGAAAAGGGTCTTGAACTAGTTGAAAGATACCTTTATACAGAAGCTCCAGAAATGGCCCACTTTGATGATGTTTCTAGGTTTTTGGGAGATGAGTTCATTATGGCTATCCAAAGAAGATGGAAAAACCTCCTTGAAATCCTTAGAAACATGGAGTACCATACACTAGAAAGATTGAGGGGTGCCTTGGAGAGAGCACCATTGTACAAGAGGGCCATGCAGGCCAAAAACATTTAGTCGCTTGGTCTAAAGCTTAGTCCACCCTTGTTTTTGGGGTTGAGTCATGGGAAGGACCAAGATGATGAGAACAAAGAATGGGAGGAAATAGAAAATAATGATGGCTTTTACCCTCCTGAGGGGACTCCCACAATTCTTCCTTGGGAAGTCAGAGGGTCCATCAAAGCCTTAAAGGAAATGCAGAAGGAGGATTAGTTGCTCATAGGATGAGTAACCATTTAGTACGGGGGTGATGATGAGCTCCATCATTAGGTACATTTGGAGGGGTTAATGGTCACTTTTTTACCTTATTAAGTCTCTTTTTCTTGCATTTTGATTATATTATGGTCTTATGATGCTAGTGTATGTGGTGATTGAGGCTTAACATACTTCGAGTACCTAACATAAGATTAAATGCAGGAAAATCATGAAGATATGGCATTTTTGTGGAGATTTTGTCATAAATACTTAGGGTAGACAAGAAGGAGATATTCTAGGGGGTTTTCTACCCTCCTCGAGATTCCCTCCAATAGCTCGAAATCAAAGGTAGCCAAAAAAACACAAGATCAAGTGCACTCAAGAAATACTTGACCTAGAATCAAGTGGACTCAGCACCTATTTTCTAGGGAGATGTTGGTAGCTACCCTTTAGGTTAAATAGAGTTGAGCAAGAGCTCATTAGGATTCGAACTTTGGAGAAATCCATTAGGCTCTTTTCTCTTGTAATCATCTTTTCAAGAATTTTCTACTGATGTAATGAGACTATCTTTTGAAATGAAATGAGTATTCAGACTTTTCCTTACTGATATAGTTTCAGAGAGCTAGGCTTCTAGGTTAGGGCCCAATCCATGTGTATCAACCTCTATTTTGAAATCATTCTTTACTTTCATGTCAATCAGATATTTTTTCTTATGAATATCTAGTTAGTTTGTTGGTATTTCCATTTAATGTTTTTAATTTTCTTCCATTTGTCTTTTGTTGTAGATTTAGTCTTCTTACATGAGTGGTAGAATAGGTGATAACTTCATAAATCTACGAGTCAAGCCTCCCATTCTCATATCTCTCAATAGTGCTTGAGGGTAAACCTTCCGAAAAGACCAAAAATGCTTCTTAGTTTATGATTTCTTGGAATGGATGAGATTAGTTGTTGTGATTCCATGAATATGTTCAGTATGTTGTGGTAGATCTCTCTTTGTACATTAGAGTAGATTTTATTTACAAATTCAAGTAATCTTTTCAATTGTATTTATCATGAAGTTTTCCATTTTTATTGCATGAATAGGTAGTTTGATTTTAGGTATAGGTAGCACAGCCAAGGAGAACTTCACCAACACTTCCAGCTTCATATCTTAAACTCCATCAACGCTTTGTTCATCAAAATCACTATCAAACTTTTTTTCGGATTTTTCATCCCTACACTATGAGCAAACCCTAGGGGTGCAAGACAGGCCTCCCAAGAGGTTTTGAGCTTGGCCAAGGTGTGGTCCACCTCCCACTCATCCTAATCCACCTTTACACCACCTTCCCTACCCTCTTTCCACCTATTTTTGGCCTCATATCTTCCTCGACCTGTTTCCTGTAGGAATTCAAGACGTGCTTGTAGCACTACAAGAAACCTGTAGCAGCACTTGAAATAGCACCCATGGGCCCCTGCTTCAACCCATAAAACACCATCACCATCTTCTAAACCTACAAAAACTTCTCATACACTTCCATCCTTGCCCCCATGTGTTCAATCCTTCCATACGCCACCTTAGCACTTTCTTCTCCTAGCTGCAAAACAACACATTTTCAAGCATATTTTGGTCATGAATAGTTGCATGAATAAAAGCATGATATATAGAGCATAGGGTAAGTAAATTGTGTTTAGCCATTTGGCCCATAAAAGTGCGATTAGATTAGTTTCCTTTATGCCATTTCAATTCAACATTACTTCATGCAAGATACCTAGGTTGATTTTCAATTCTTATCATAGTCTAATAAGTAGATTTATTTCATTGAGAATAGTTAGATGTACTTGTTTGTTGTAGTATAGTTTTGTACTTGCTGATAGTTCCATTCATTTGAATCATTTGTAGCCCTAGGCCTAATTTAGAAGTGTGATAGACTTCACCTAGAAACCCTAGAAGTAGCACCCTTTCGTAAAGCTCAGAAGAGGATCACATCATTAGAATGCATTTGTTGTGTATATAGCAATGTCACTTCCAAGTTTGTACGAACCTCGAGTTGATAAAGTAAAGTAGGTAAGCCTCTGGGAGTTTCAAAATTCTTGGTGCAATACCATGACTCACCCACTACAAGAGGTAATACCCGTGGTACCTGAGGTAGATGTTGCATCACTCTCATTAGTATTCCTGGAGGGTGGCCTTGTGAAGCTTGGGTACTTGCACTGGAAAAGGCTTTTTTTTGGATGTCAGCGTAACCATTTCTGTTACCTCTGATAGTATGCCTAGGTTGTAATTACCCCAGACTATTCTCGGAATGTCCTTATTTTCACTTTCTTGTATTTTGGTGTCTGGTCCTAATAACCCAGAGCATAAATACTTGAGATTTGCTTGATTGCTGAATGTTAGCGAAATTTTTGTAGAGAGTGCTCTTTGCTCCTTGATTTCCATATCTTGTAGTTTTTTTAGTCTATATAAAATCACATAATAATTAAAAGTGGTTGGTCGATCGGTTTTTTGATCAAGGAGGCTTCATGGACTTTCTCCTACGAGTGTCAAGCCTTCTTCTAGAAGGAGTAGGAGAAATTCTACTGGTGATTTCCAACAAGTAGTAGCAAACGCATCCGAGAGTGATCCTCCACTTTGGGCTATTATTTTTTAGGGTAGTCCTAGTGCTAGTCATGATTTAGAGAGGAGTACTCTGCTCCTTTCTTGGGTCCCTTTTCTGGCAGAAGGAGTTCAGGTTGAAGAAATTCCTAAACCTCCAGTTACTCCTTCCTAGCCTCTTCCTGCTAAATTTCCGGATGTTGTATTGTACGTTGGGCCTCTATCTCACAGACTGAATAGCCCTCATATTTACCCTTCTTTTCATTAAATGGACACATCTAGAAACAAAACTTCAGCTATGAGTAATTCGAGTGTGCATACTCCTCTTTTAGCTGAGGGAGGAGGTACTATTTCTATTTAGACCATCACTCCTAGTACTGCATTTTTTGTCTCTACCTCCATTATGTCTACAAGTGGGGGAACCCAACATTTTTCTTCCCATACTGGTCCCTTTTCATTTTGGATTCCTTCTAGCACAATTCCTTCAGTTTCTTTCACTGTTGTATATACCGTCTCCATGCTTGTGTCTTCTATGGATAGTGGGTTAGCTTCTTTTCAAGGTTTTCCCTTTGGAAGTGGTCATATCCCTCATTCGAACCCTTCCTTAGGTTCTTTTCCTTTATTCACGCAATGTCAAGGTTTTAATCCTTTTATATGAGGACAAAGCTCTAATTATTTTCAAAACTAGAATCTTTATTTCAGTGGGTTGGGAACTGGCAATCAGTTCATGTATGGTCAGCAGGGGAATGTTCCTTTCTCCTCCATATGTGCTTCTCAGGGTTTCTCTCCTTTTGCCAATGCATGGAATCCTTACTAAGGGGTTTCATATTCATTTAATACTTTGAGTGGGGGGAACATTCCTATTTATGGTAACCCTGCAGTGGGAGGAGGTCCTACTCCTAGCTCCTCTAGGCTGCAAGGTTTTTCTTATGGTCCAGCATTTTCTACGAAAAAATCTGTGGCGACCTAGTGCCTCAGCAAATCCAGGTTATTCTTTTCATAATGTTGGGAATCCTTCCCTTGGTGGATGGAATTCTCAAGGTCCTCCACTCTTACTGTTCCTGGCAACCCTAAATATTGCAGATCTATCAAAGTTGACTAATTATCGTATCCGGTATAGCCCAGGTTGGACTCCGGTCCCTACTAAACTTCTATCAGATATTCCAAAATTTGAAGGGAATACTGGTGAGGATCCAACCGACCATGTTACCACTTTCCATTTATAGTGTTCATCGAACTCCCTCATTGATGGTTTGATAAGGTTGAGGTTATTTCATTGCACCCTAATTGGGAACGTTGCTAAATGGTACATTGAGCTTACTGGGGACACTTTTTCTTCGTTTGGAGAGTTTCCTACCATGTTTTTGAACCATTTTAAGTATCCCATTAGTTATGATGTTGGGACTGAGCTTCTGGCCAATTTGTTGTAGGATAAGGCAACACACATTTATGATCATATTCAGTAATGGAGGAGAAGGAAGAGGCTCATTAAAGCTTATATTCCCAATGAATTCCTTCTTGAATGGTTCCTCAAAACCTTACTACCAAAAATATGAAAGGATGTGTCTATTTTAGGGGTATTCACTGAGAAGCAACCTATGTTTAGAGCCTAGTAGTTGGAATTGATCTATTCTTAGTCTGGGGTTCTTGATAAGATCTTACCTGATGCTCCTCATTCCAAAATAGATTTACCCAAACCAAAGCCATGTCCCCATGCTGACGGGCTTGTCGGTTCGATTGATAGTAGCATGGCTAACATTTTGAACCAATGGTAGCAGTTGTCTCTACAATCATCTCCTTCTATTCAAGCTACGTCGTTAGTTTCCACTCCTTCCCAGCCCTTAATGATTAACTTTGTTCAATATTCTAACCCCAAATGAAATCAACAATCCAATGGGAAGAAGAAGGGATGGAATAAAAATAAGTAATATAAGGATGGGAAGGGTAATGCAAACAAATCCAATGATAATGTCGAAGAGGGTAAGAGAGAGTTGAAGAATAAAGTCAAGTTTCCTTGCAAGTTATGCACCCGAGACCATCTCACTCATATTTCCCTAAGATTCAGGATACAGAGTGCTTTTTAGCTCAGCAGGGTTCCTCTAGTTCTGAGGCTGTCCCAACTAACCCTTTTCCCCAAGGGCACTAAATTCCTGCTGGCGCGAATGAAAATACTGGAGTTCCCACAGGGGTCAACTAGGAGGGGGTAAATTAATCAAATGTATATATAGTGAGTGCTCACGTTGATGTCACCATGAGATCACATGATTATGGTGAATCCAAATCTTCGAAGGCTAAGGCTACTCCTGATACTTCTGAGCCACTCCATATTGAGAGGCCCGTAGTCGATCCTATACCTCACATGTCGAAAGGTTCTTCTAAAAATTTGACAATCAACCCTAATGCCAAGGAAACCCATAACTACATCATTGTAGAATATTTGGCTCAGAGTCCTTGTGTCATGTTTACATTGGAGGTACTCCAGTCGTGCCCATAAAAAAGGAGTGTGATTCTCACTACGATCGAGGTGATAGATCCAAATAACTCTTTTATGATGACATTCGATATGTCAAATCTTAAAAAGATACTTCCTCATCATATGTATTTTCAGATCCAATATACGTATCGAAAAATCAATATTTTTTGAATGGTAGTCGATGAGGGTGATCCCATAGGTGTCATGTCTATCTCGTGTTGGAAAGCTATTGGATCTCCTCAAGCCGTTCCTTCACCTACTCTCCTCACTGCATTTTATGGCCATTTTCACCAACCACATGGCATTGTTCCAACTTTTCCCATCTGTGTTGGGGGTAAATTTGCCATTATCGACATAGAGATAGTTGATTCCAATTTGGACTTCAACCTTCTATTGGGGCAGAATTGGATTTATGAGATGGATGTTATTGCTTCATCATTATTTTGCATCATGTGTTTTCCCCATGAAGGGAGGATTGGCACTGTTTATCAGATGGATTATTCTTCGATAGATCCTAATGCATCTTCTAACTCTACTGTTCCTTCGGTGAATGATGTCGAGAAACTTGTGGAGAATCTAGGAGTCGATATGTATACCTCATTGATGGGTACCTTTGATCTTTTGCCTCCTTCTATTCAAATCAATGCTATTTCATCCACTAGGGCTCCTACTCGAATAGAGTTCTTCCAAACTCATTATTTTTCGGACCCTTGGACCTTACCTTCTCCTACCATCACTTCAGAAGAATGTCAAGCGGGTGGAATGGAATACCCTATATCTACAGCTGAAATTTCTTATCAGTCTTTTGTTGACTCTGTATATTCTAGTCCAGTTTCTCTTTCATCGGAGGATTTGGATGGAGATGTCACTGTATCTTGGACACTTAACTCATCTTCTACTCAGGACTGCCTCGATAGTGTTCTACCATATGAGGAGGCAATCCTAGAGGCAATGAATGGTGTGGAAATACCATGGGATTATTTGCATCATCGGTCATATTTTCTACCTGATTTTCATGAGTTTGAGTCAAGATTTTCTAGCCCTATGTCTATTGGTCCTGTTGATCGAACCTTGAACCCTTTGGCTCCAGCACAGATTTTTGCTCAAGGTAATATGGCTGTCATTTCAAAAATGGTCCTGGTGAACATTTCCAGGAATCCAAATGTTATAGAGAATTTTTTCATCATAGCTGAATGTTCACCTGAAGAGATTCAAATTTGTATTGATCTCTTTAAAGAGTTTCTTGATGGGTTCGCTTGGTCTTATGAGGAAATTCCTGGAATTGATCCATCTATTTTCCAGCATGAGATCAAGACTTACGAGAATGCTAAGACTATATGGCAGAAGATTCAACCAATCAATCCTAGGAAAGACACAACTATCAAGGCTGAGGTTGAGAAGATACTTAAGGCAGGTTTCATATACCTCGTTCCTTTGAATGAATGGGTTTTAAATCCAGTTCCTATAGACAAGAAAGAAGGAACTATCTGTGTCTACATTGACTTCAAAGATCTGAATATCGCTTGTCTGAAAGATAATTACCTTACACCATTTATTAATCAGATTAATTATGAGTGTGTGGGGAATGAGATTTTCTCCTTCATGGACAGTTCCTTGGGATATAATCAGATTACCATATGTCCTGAAGATCAACACAAGACTTATTTTATTTTCCCCTGGGGTATGTTTGCATACAAGAATATGCCTTTTGGTATTAAGAATGATGGAGCTACTTTCCAACAGGACATGTCTTATGCTTTCCACGATATCAAGAATATCATAGAAGCTTATTTGGATTATTTATCTGCTCGTTCTCAAAAGAGAATTGATCATCCTTCTCATATTCGACAATTTTTTGAAAGATGTCGTCATTACAAAATCTTGTTGAATCCAAATAAGTGTGTTTTCTCCATCACATCCAGTTAGTTGTTAGGATTCATTGTGTCTATTGAATGGACTTGGGTAGATCCCCTCAAGGTTGAGGCAATACTTGAGTTGCCTCCCCCTCTTCTATTCGTCAACTTCAAAGTATTCAAGGAAAATCTAATTTATTTAGGAGATTCATCGTTAACTATGATGAGGTTACGAAACAGTTTATGAGAATGTTGAAGAAAGGAATTCCATTCCTGTGGGATGACTTCTCTCAAGGCTCGTTCGATGCTTAGGATAATTCATTGACCTCTGCTCCTTTATTGAGTCCACCTGATTATAGCAGAGACATCCTTTTGTATCTCGCCATGGCATAATCTACTATAGGTATGGTTCTGGTTCAGGGGGATGATGCTCTTTCTGAGCATGTTATTTATTATCTAAGCCAAGGCTTGGTAGGTCCTAAATTGTGATATTCTCCTATTGAGAAGTTATATTTGGCAGCCATCCATGTTGTCTAGTGACTTAGGCATTACATTTTGATTCGCAAAACTTATGTTTTGGCATTTGTTAATCCGTTTCATTTTTTTCTCAGTAGGTGAGTGATTACGGGAAAATACAATAGATGGATTTTCATTCTACAAGAATTTGATCTTTAGTTCCTATCTACCAAATCCAAGAAATCATTGGTATTTACGGAGTTGATCTCTAAGTTTCCTTGTGGAGAAGATATTATTTATGAGGAGTCGTTCCCTGATGAAAATATTTTCCTCATTTCTTAACAAGACCCTTGGTATGGAGATATTATTGTTTATCTCCAAACTTTGAAGTTTCCCTCACTTTATCAAAGGATGAACGTAGAAAATTTTGTCACTTGGCAAAAAGTTATCTTATAATCGATGACACTCTATAATGTTGTGAGGTTGATTCAATCCTCCGATGTTGCTTAACTCTCAAAGAAGCTAAGGTTGTGCTGAATGATTGCCATAATCGAGCTTGTGGTGGTCATTTATATGGGCTTACTAAAGCTCAAAATATTTTATGTGTCAAATATTTTTGGCCCTCGATTTTTAAATATTGTGTTGAGGCGGTCAAAAATTTTCATCCTTATCAAGTTTATACTCGGAAGATGTGCGCTCATATAGCTTCGCTCTTTCCTGTTATCACTGTCAGTCCATTCACTAAGTGGGGAATTTATTTTTCTACTTGTAACCTACCTTCGGCGAAGGGTCATAACTACATTATCATAGTAGTGGAATACTTCACGAAGCAAGCTATGTCTACTTTCTTGAACGATGGTAAAAAAACAACCCTGTTTTTGTTTAACCAAGTCATTTCTCGCTTTGCTATTCCCAAAGAGATTGTCACTGACCATGGAAGTCATTTTCAGAACTCCATGATGGCCGGGTTGGCTCTTAAATTAGGTTTCTGGCAGGAGAATTCGTCTCTATATTATCCTTAGGCCAATGGGAAGGTGGAAGCCGTGAATAAATCCTTGAAGGTTATCCTACAAAGAAAAATCAATAAATCTAGGTCCAATTGGCATGTCATGTTGTATACTGCGCTTAAGGAATACTGGATGTCAACTAAAACTGCAACCAGGTTCACTCCTTTCCAACTGGTTTATGGATTGGAATCAATATTTCCTATTAAGTGTGATATTCCTTCCCTTAAGCTACCTGTTGAGCTTCTTCTAGATAATTCAAGTCTTTAATAACGCCTTGTTTATCTATAATATCTCGATGAGCAACGTCGAGATGAAGCTATGATTAATGAGGCCCATAATAAAGGAGTGAAGATTCAGTATGATAAGGCTGTAAAACCTAGGGTTTTCTCTGAAGGTGACCTACTTTTGGTCTACGATCAAGAAAAGGATGCCTTGGGGGCAGGGAAATTTAAATCCATGTGGTACGACCCTTTCATCGTCTAAAGAGTCCTTAAAAGGGGAGCTTATGATGTGATTTCCTTTGACGGAAATGAGCTAGCGGAGCCCAGAAATGGGCTCTATCTTAAGAAGTATTATGCCTAGGCTTCTGCCTAGCATTTTATTTGGTTGTATATATTATATTTTTTGTTCATATATGTCTATCGATTTTTTTGTGACGTTGATATTTTTGATTTGCCTTGACAGATGTCTATGGATTTTATGATTCATTTTGGCTTTGCTGATGGTGCTATTCGACATACCCGAAATCTTGCTTCTGTGGCTTGGGTAATCTACTATCCATCTGGTCAGTTTTTAGTCTCAAGGGGTGTATGTATTGGTCCTACTTCAAACAATGTTGCAGAATATACTGCTGTGATCAATCTATTGTCTGAAGCAATATCTCTTTGTGTTGGTTCGTTAGTAGTGTACTTGGAATTGCAACTCGTGGTTTCACAGTTGAATAACATCTATCGTGTTAGAGATCCATATTTATATCATTTATTTTGGAGAGTGCGTTTGTTTCAAATATCATTTAATTATGTTACATACATTCACATTCCATGATCAGAAACTGCATTTGCTTATTCATTAGCTAATCAAGAAATCAATTGGAAAATAAATCATTCATCATATTAAATATCAATAATCATTTTATATATGAGATAGTCACATCATAAAATATATCTATATAGATCATATTCATATGTCCAAAAATATACAAAAATTGGACAATTATGTCCTACAAAATTAGGGCTTATGCCCGATCATTTCCATCATAAAAAAATATCAAGTCATCCAATCATCCTAAAAATATATGCCTGTGCACCTTTCCCTAGATAAGCATCACAGAAGAAAATTATGGCAGTAGCCACACGGTGGAATAGTCACACCCAATAATGTGATACACAAACCATACATCTATGAGTAGCCTCAAGGTCTTCTGTATCGCATGGGGGGCTCTCCCAGGGTCTTCTGCAACATTATTTTCCTATCTTATGCAGTGCTTGTGCCTCGTTATACCCTCAGGTTTAACTGGTCCAACATATGTAACATGATCAATAATTTTGTAAGTAATTTTTCCTATCAAAAATATTTTTTCATTTTCATATTTTTATCGAAAATCCAAAAAATCAAATAATCAAAAATCATTTAAATGTGATCTTACCAATCCCTCCCCATGCAGCTCCAGGTGGTAAGGGAAGATCTGGATCTTCCTTGAAGTCCATACCTGCATAGGGGTAATCCTTTATGGCGATCACCTGTTCTCCCCACCATAGGAGGGACTCATCATCCCAGGTAGTCCTAGGGACCTCGCCGCCCCCTAGTCTCTTCATCAGGTCATCACATCGTGTTATACGTGGATCCTGTTTGTTGTTGATGGTTGATATCACTTTGGGTCAAAGCCTAGGTATTGTCTCGAAGAATAATGTACACAAGATAGTCCCATATCTGAAATGCTTAGTTTTATCCTTCCGGATAGAAGTCAATTGTTTCTTCAGGTTGGTCAACAATGAAATGCACCAATCATATAGAGTAGTTAGGAAGTAAGTTTCCAAACTCATGTTTTCACATAAGGCCTAGTGTAATGAAGCTAACCCAGCTACTCAGACTATGGTGAAAATAAGGATTTTCAGATGCAATCCTTGTACATCTCTGATTGGGATCGGGGTCCCAACCTTTTGAGTTTCCTCTGAGAAATATAGCCAGATGTAGTCATCTACATTCAAACCTCCTGGTGCCTTGCCCTGCAAATTCATAGATCTCCTCTTTGAGAAAGCCCAGGAATGAAATATATGTCATTGATTTCAATTCTCAAAGGCATTTGATCGATCATGAAGGCATATTCCTCTAGGTCCCAGTAATTAACTGGCATCTCCAACAATTTGGTATTTGTTTTGATATTGGGCATTTTGAAAAAATTGAGCAATCTGCACCCTCGTAGCACTTCCAAGGAAAATTCATCCTCTTGTTAGTATAGTTCTTTACTAAGTGACGAGTCTATTTTAACTTTTTTGTTTTTAGGATTAGACTTTGTAAATTAAAAAAAAAAAATTGAACACTACCGAAATTTCTAGTAGCGGTTGTTTTACCCCATTTTCAAAGAGTCTTTTTTAATTCTGCTTGTGTATGTTTTTCTTTAACCCGATGCTATCAAAAATTCTGGTAACTTCCCTTATTTTCTTTATAAAAAAAAACTGCATCCACTTTGTGTCACACCACCTATTCTTGTTATCAAATACATTTAAAATATTTATCATGAGATTAGTTCACATGATAGGAAAAATTTACGACCAGTTATGTTAAGTTCAATTTGTGGTTATACGTGGTGAATGCTAGGTGTCAATCCATAGTCAAGAGCAAATTCCCGTTATTCTATCCTATCTGTCAATTGAGTCAGTTCATACTCATGTCAAAGTATGTGATTTTGGTTGGAATATATCATGGATTCATAGTCTTAATGCGATGACGATTTGGTTGATCATGCATAGACGATGTTGGAAATTTAGGCCAATACTAAAGATACAGTGGAGGTGACTGCCACTTATAGATCTACTCATTTTCATCCACCTGTAGCATAACATCTGAAGCCACGCAACCAACTAAAGATCATAATGACTATCACAGGGTGCATGCTACATTCCAAGATACTTAACATAATGAAAAATCTATTGCATGGGAAGGTGAACCAATGTAGTTGTTTTAAACCATTGAGAAGGAAGGAGGACTATCATTTTTTAGTTTAATTGTTGGTGAACGAGATTTTCTTGTGAGCAGCTTATGAAAGGAGTCTTAGATTCCAAACAAGATCTCATAGAAGACATAGCAACACCTGTTAGGTGAGCTCCTCTAGCCTTTCCACCTATCATATTTTCAGTAGAGAAGCTTATTTATTACCTAAGATGACTAAGAGAGGAGGAAAGCTAAATGAATTGAACCACAAGAAGCTGACCTAGTGGATTCTAATTTGAATGTAATAATGTTGTTTCTTTAAGTAGGGTGGTATCCACTATGTTCAAGATTGGGAAGCTTTCACTTAGGAGTAGCTCAGGATTTTGTACATTATTTTAATGGACATGAAGCAACCACTAATGGTCTTAGATTGTAGGTATCAAAAAATTAAATCACTGAGCCATTCAACCTTCCACAAGAAGGAGAAAAGTGGTTTAAAGGCTAGGTCATCACTGGAGGAGAGATTAACAATTTCCTTAAAGGTGGACATAGAGATCCAAAATGGGCCAAAGTAATTCCCCATAGTTACCTCAAGAACGAATGGGTTGAGGTTCTTAAGCTGATAAAAATTTATCTCACCTGTGAGAGGAGATACACTGTGGTTTTTCTTTATCATATGAGATTTATGTTTCATATTGCATGTCTGAAGAACCTCAGCTTTCCTTTCTTTTTTTTGAAGAGCCTAAAAAATATGTTAGCCAGGATTAAAACACACACAAATTCTTTAGGATACAACCTATACCATCAAGCTGTAATCAAAGTGTTAGTTGAAGAATAACTAAGGAAAAGAAACCAATGATGGGACCATTTTCTATTTTACAGGGTAGGCCAGCCTACACCTATACCAGATGGTCCAACTCAACCATCTTCATCTTCGCAGCAATACCCTCAAACTACCTGGAAGACAAAGAGTAAGGCTAAGAAGGAGAATATCCATAAGAATACTAAAAGAAAAAAATAAAGGACTCCTTCAGCCAAGTTTGAGAGGAATTTGGAGAAAGGAGAGAGCTCATCAATAAATAAGCCTAAATCCATGAAGATGGCGCCCCCCATTCCTCCTTTTCCTAAATTTTATACAAGAACTATAAGAGGAAGGTCTGCAACTGCAGAAAAATCCAAAGCACGGGTACTACTAGAAGTTTTGAAAACATAAAATTAACATAAAATTCAAAAGGAATATGAGCCCACTAAGTCTGATGAAGAGCTCCTAAAAGATTCAAGGTATGATATTAGCAACAAAAGAAGGAAAGAGGAGGCCAAACCTGTTTTTGGTACTAGAACAACACACACCAGAGATAGCAACAAGTTTAGGCTCATGTCTAAGACCCTGCATAATACAATTTTGCTAACAGAGGTTATGGATATAGAAGGAAAATATGATGGGTTACAAACTAATGATTCCAAGAAGAAAGAAAAATACAAAGCCCCTTCAGACCAACAAACAAAATCCTCAAAAAGAAGAAGGATCCAAAAGGGTTCAAAGGAGAAAAATACCATTGTCAAAGAAGCAACCACCAAGACTACAAGATCAATATCAACTGTTGACAACAAATCAGACTTGGACAAGCTTGCAGAAGCTACAACCCATATGAAAGAAAGGTAAAAAGGTTTTATGATAAAACACCATTTTGATTACTAAGTATGTTTTTGAACAACAACTCAAGTTTCAAAGTCTATAAGTTTGCACAGGTTTTTCAAGTGTTTTTTGTGCATTTATGAAAAATAATATAGTGCTACCTGAAATTCCAGTAGCATTACAGTTCTTCTGCAGTTATAGGTTTTTACCAGAATTTCTGATAGTGCCTGTTTTAAATGAATTTTTACAACTGTCAGCAAAGTTTCTGAGCAAGTTCAAGAAAGATAAGGACTCATAAAAATATGGATATAAAAAGTGATGGTTGATATGTGGTTATGAGGTTGTTGAAGGCCATGTTTAATGAAGACATATGGTTATTAAAGAACCAAATTCACAAGGAGACAAATCAGCAGAAAAAGGGGAAACATGTCAGCATACTCAGTAGTTCAGTCCAAACTTTCTTCTTTTAATTCATCTACATCTGTACTTTCAGTTAAATTTCGATGGGATATTTTTTTAATGTCCTATAACACCTACGAATAGTGGTTCCTTATTTTTAGGAGGGATGGAGTTAGTGCCTCTCTCTCTCTCTCTATCATTTGTAAATACCATTTCAGGGTTGGATGTTGGTCTATCTAAAGACTTATATAATAAAGAAAACTCCTTTTTTCACTTCATGCTAGATGATTTTTTGATTCAAGTACTATATAATGTATGGTGTGTTTCTCTCTTTGTTTATTTATTCTGATTTATGACTTGCAGTAGCTAGTCATGTGTGAGTAAGAAATTGTTAGAGGATCTAATAGTAAATTATCTGATTTTTTAGTTTCATGCAAATCATACATCTGTTGTAGAGCATGCTAATGAAGGTTTCATAAAAGATTTATGAAACAACTTATGCATATAATATGGTTTCTAAATTTTGTTTAATTTACATAAAATAGATTTTGTGTAAAGAGCCATCCTTGTAGCTGCATGACTAGTTTAGGATATGCACATTTCTTTAGTAAGTACCACCTATCTATCTCCTTTCATTTGTTACAATATTCACCCTATACTACCTATTTACCCATACAATTTATACTTGCCACAACTTTCCAAATGCATGAAAATATTAAAGAATAAAATCATTTCAAACTCTTTGAGAAGCCATCCTACCACTCAAAAAATTTAAATTTGAAATAAACTATGATGTGTAAGGATTACTCCTTTTGCAGTCAAGGAGTGACTCCTTGTGCTAGCACCTCCATTACCTCATTCTCAATTGCACTATGCTCCCTCTCTCTCCAACTGATGGTCATCCTGAGTTAATTCAAGAGTTCATCCATTATATTTTTATTTTGAAAAATTACTTTGTTCATACGTTAGTTTCATTTTCACACAGTCACGTATATACGCAACTTGAATATTTTCAACCCGCGTATACGCAGAGGGTTAATCTTAAAAAAAAAAAAAATCCTATAGTGAAATTGACTTAAAAATACTTGAATTGATAAATAAAATGATTACTAAAATGTGTGAGAGGATTACCTAGAAGATTTGAGGTGATTCAGTCGATAATTGATCCGGATTGAATTTGGGGATTTTTTATGCCAAAGATTTTTCTCAAATTCACCAATGCGGAAATGACCAAAAGTGAGTTCAAAGGGTCTATTTGTGCCCAAAATTCAATTTTTTTCAAAACTCACTTGTATAAAGTTTTGTTTTTACTTTTTGAATTTATCCAAGACTTTATGAGGTAAATTTGCAAGCATAACTTAAAGATCATCAACAATATCATCTAATCCATGTTCAACATCTTCTAGAACATCATTAATGTCTTCTTCCGCAACATTTTCTACTTCATTCTGGTCAGTGTCATCTTCTAATGTATCTTTCATGTCAAAAAATATTCCAAAGTATCATTTTCCAATCATTCCATATAATGGTGGTTGAGGTTCCTTTGCTTTTTTTTTCCACACGTGATTCATTAAAATCCCATTTCCTCAAACCAACTTCTTGCTTCGCATCTGGAAGAAATTGAAGAGCGTTAATTCTTTCTTGAATAAATTTGCATTGTACTAGGTCTTTCTCAATGGAAATGCAATTTCTTCCTTTTTGTAGACAACATGCTAGTGTTGTACCTAATCATCAAGCACAAAAGAAATAAATAAGAAAATTAGTAAAAACACATAAAAAGTAAAAAATAAAATATTTAAATTCAAATTTGTATAATAAAACTTACCTGAACGTGAGAATAAATCCAAAAACCAATCTCCTTCATTTGAAAATAGATCTATAAAATAGTTAATCAATGCTTGCGATTTTTGATAAATGTTAACTATATCTCCTTTTGCATCTTTATCCTCTTTATCCTCATATATTAGTTTTCTTACAACTACATCATGAACCAGCACTTGACTATGAATCTTTCCATCTACTTTATTCATAAGAATAAACTTATAGCTATCCTATTTTGTCCAACATTCAACATGGATGAAATCATAATCATTTATAATAGGCTAATATTTGGAAGAAACAAGATTTGACTTATGCCTGTAACATAACATAGTAAAAGTTCAATTAAATTTTACATAAATAAAAAAATTTAACAGTAATCGAACATAAAATTTCAAAGTATTACCATGTAAGTTGCATCCTTGAGTTTGTTTTTCCCTTGAAGCTCATTAATAATATTGCAAACTGTGTTCTGAATGAAATGCCACAAATCTCCAAAGTGGTGATGTTGTGACTTCTTGAAAAGCTGTAACCACTTTACTAAAATCTTGATAAGTATATGGTTCACTATCATATTCAATGTTTGGGAAATTGAAACCACGAGGAATATCAGCAATAACTAGGGCATATTCCCTTTTAGGTATTAGTTTGCAATGTCTTCAAATTCACCTTCTATTATTTGATATTGGATACTGTCGAGCCCATTTCAAATGAAATGATTAAGATCGGGATCAAGTTCAACATTCATAAGACTTTTCTTTCTTATCTTTTCCAACTTAATTTTTTCAGTAAAGCTTTTGAAAGTATCTGGTACTCCATTTCCATCCTTCTTCAACATATTTAATGACAAAAAAATATACATGTATAAGTAATAAAATAAAAATAGTTTACATATGAATAAAATGAATGTATAAATAAACATACTTTATTAAATGCAATATAAAAATCTTTAAGTGTTGTCATAGAACTTGATTTTGGGTAGTGGTGCACAACATCATTCCAATTGTCTTCATTCATCATTTTAACCATATGTTCTTGTATTTTCATATGAATCTTCTAACTAAAAAAATAAAGTTAAAACTATTAATATAGTGACATGTATAACAAATTCTACCAACAACAATATGTTTTATTTAAAATAAAATTATAATGAAAGGAAAATAATAAATAATTCAAGAAACTTACTTTTGAAATTCTGCGCACATTTCATCCATTGATAATTCACCTGACTTCACACGGGATAGTACTGATTTGCCTAGTTTCTCATCCTTTACTCCTTGCATTATTCTCCAAGGTGTGATATTCATATCCTCTGGAAGTTGCTTCATTTCAGGACCTGTCTTACTGTTGGTACATATTATGGGTTTACACTTTTTGACCTTCTAATTTTTTATGGAAATATTCTCTCAACACTCAAAAATATCATCAATCAAATCCCATATCTCCCTAGCTCTAAATGCCAACTAGAAAATGTTATCCATGCTTCTGAATATATTTGAATGTCTTTTTCCATCTTTTTCTTTGATTTTTTCATCAATTTTATAACCTTCTTCCATTAAACATTCCTTCCAAAATGTTAGACTAACTTGTGACTTATCCCCACCACATTTTTCTATGAATTCATTATGAATAAATCTTACCCTTTAAATCATTCAAATAAGAAATTTATTTTAGTTTGGAAGGAATGCATGAAAGGAATATTTTATGGATTTTTTGAATAAAAAGTACAGTGAGATATTTTAAGACTAGCAGTTTATTAAAATGTTTTGAAATACATTTTAGACGAATATTTTGTACGAATATTTTGGAGGGAATGTTTTTAGCAAAAATATTTTGGGGGAAAATTTGGATGGAAAACTTTTAACAATAACTTTTGGGGGGGGGGAATTTTAGAGGGAAATTTTTAGTCTTTTAGCTATATATTGTAATTGGGAGAGAGTGCATTTGTATCATTCAACATCTTCTTGTTGAAAGTCGTGGGTTATTCTGATAGTGAAGTTTTTCTTTCTCCAACATCAACATCTTCATCACGCAATAACTCTATTCAGATTGACAAATATAACAGGAGTTTGTTCACCATGAATAAAGAGTCAAAATTTTGACTTCGCTATAATCCTTAGGATGATGAAAACATAATTGATGAAGGGAAGAAAAAATAAATTTATGTAAATCGAGAGTCAGATATTCCAATTACTATTAATCCTAAGGGTTATGAAAGTGCTAGTGATGAAGGGCATGATGAAGAATTTCCAGAGTCAAATTTTTCACTTCGTGCTAATCCTAAGGATTATGGGGGAACCACTGATGAAGGGGGGGGATGACGAATATCCACTTCATCCTAATCCTAAGGATTATGCGAGCACCATGAATGAAGAATTTTCAAATTCAAAATTTCCACTTCGTCCTAATCCTAAATGTGAACACCACTGATGAAGAGGGGAATGAAGAATTTCCAGAGTCAAAATATCCACTTCGTCCTAATCCTAAGGATAATGTGAGCACCACTGATGAAGTGGGGAATGAAAAATTTCTAGAGTCAAAATATCCACTCAGTCCTAATCCTAAGGATTATTCTAGCACCACTGATGAAGAGGGAATGAAAAATTTCTAGAGTCAAAATATCCACTTTGTCCTAATCCTAAGGATTATGCCAGCACCACTAATGAAGAGGGAAATGAAAATTTTCCAGAGTCAAAATATCAACTTCCTCCTAATCCTAAGGATTATAAGAGCACCACTGATGAAGAGGGGAATGGAAATTTTCCAGAGTCAAAATATCCACTTCGTCCTAATACTAAGAACTATGCCAGCACCACTAATGAAGAGGGGAATGAATAATTTGCATAGTCAAAATATCCACTTCATCATAATCCTAAGGATTATGCGAGCACCACTCATGAAGAGGGGGATGAATTTCTAGAGTCAAAATTTCCACTTCATCCTAATCCTAATGATTATAAGAGAACCACGAATGAAGGGGGGGATGAATAATTTCCAATAAATATAGATTCAAGGCATCCAATTATTCCTAATCCTAAGGATTACGAGAGCACTAGTGAGGAAGGGGAGGGGTCGGATGAAGAAATTATAGTGAATACAGACTCATAGCTTCCACTTAGGCCTAATCCCAAGGATTATGAGAGCACCACTAAGGAAGGGGATGATGAGGAGTTTCTTACAAATGATAATTTTAGAGGCACAGATTTGAATAATGAATTTTCTATAAGTGACCATTTTAGAGACACTCATGGTGATGAAGAATTGAATCCTCAAAGGGAAGATTTAGAAAGCATGTATCAATATAGTGAAGAATTTTGTCTGAGTGAGGGTTAGAAAAGCGCAGATGATTCTTGTGAAATGTTTTCTTCAAGTGAGGATGGTAATGAATATTTTCCGGGAAATGATGTTGATGAATTTCTTAACTATGTTGAGAGTGATGATAGCGGGGATGATATTCCTCCTAATGGTGATGAAAATGCTTCTACAAAGGATAATGGAATGCTGATGCCATTTCAAGAAAATATTGTAACTAGGAGTAGGAGTAGACCTTTTCATATCAATCCAAAACATTCCATTTATACAAGGCTGAGGACAACATATCTCACAATTTTTTTCTATGTCATTCATTTGATTTCAATTGAATGTTTTCGAAGGCATTTCTTGAAACATATGGATTTCAACTTTGCTTAAGAGAAAAGGAAAAGATATTTGTCAATGAATTAAAGCATGAAAAAATCATATTTAGCGGGTTACATGCAATCTACACTAGCAGGTTATGATTATCAGATTGGGAATGTATTGCTCTGCAGAAAGGCTTTCAAAATGTTACATTCAATTGGTAGTTGTCATTTGTCAAGAATCCAAGAAATAATGGAAAAGGATCCTACATATTATTTAGAAGTAATTTATAAACGAGAGGTTGGTCCATTAGAAAATACTGCTATGTCATGGATGAAAGACTTATTTTCAAAGCATGGAGAGTGTATGACAAATAAATACATAATACATATTCCAGATAATTTCTCGAGACGAGAAATCTTCAACTTATACAAATATTATGCAGAAGATGCTAAAGGAGTTGGTAATTTTATTACATTTTCATATTTTACAAGGGTATGGAAGAACAGATTCAACAATGTTTGTATTCCTAAGAAGAAAACGATGGGGGTTTGCATCACGTGTGCTTCTCTTAAATCAAAAAGAGATAAATTTCAAGGGGTAGAAAGAGGTATGCGTTCAAAACATCATTTTTAAAAATTGGATAGTTATCAACCATGAAAATATATTTATTCATAAGTTTATTTTATTTTATGTACATATTTCATTGTCAAAATACTTCAAGAGCATCGCAATCAACAAACAAGTGATAGGAAAAAATTGTATAAACATCGAAAGAAGTGTTATGATAATCCAAATAAATATTTGGGTTTGATAATTGATGGTATGGACCAAAAGAAAACACTTATGCCACATTTTGTCCGCACGCCAAAAAAATTACAGGAGGAAAATTTCATTCAGTTTCACTTGGTTGGTTGTATGGTATTTAATGAGAAGATGTTTCCAAGGGTTTGCTTCACAACTTCAAATATTCATAATGATGCAAATCTGACCATAATTATAATCCATGATGTGGTTACTCATTGGTTTGGTATTCTTCCTAAATTTTTGTATGTAAAATTTGACAACACAAGCCGTGAAAAAGAAAACAAGTTCTTTTTGGGTATCTAAACATGCTCACTGAATTGGGAATTTTTAAAATGATAAAGGTTGGTTTCCTTCTTTTTGGGCATACTCATGACCATATCGATCAAATGTTTAGTTGTTTTTCGGTAACATTGAGGAGGAAAGGAGTTGGGAGCCTGCCATCATTAATTGAATGTATTAAGAAATCCTACATTCGAGAGATTTCTTTTCATGTGTTGGAAGAAACTATTGACATGCGAAGGTTTATTTTGGGATCGCATGGTGAGGAGAAATGCATTGAACAACTTAACGACATTAGCTTCTAGCATCAATTTCGTATCAAAAAAGTTGATGGGATAACACTTATATGGGGAAAGAAGTATTCAAATGCTGCAGAATGGGGGCAATCATCAGGTTTAGCATTTTTGAAGTTCATTCCAGAGTGTCCAATATTTTCATCAAATATATTGTTACTACAGGTAGTTACTAAACTCCATAAAGCACGAAACCATAAGAGAGACATAAATTATTCTGAATGTATGGAGGAAATTAAAAGATGTATTAGAGATACATATGAATACTTTGATGTTGTTGATTCATTTTGGTTGGAGTCTTTTTTCAATAATCAAAGTGAGAAGATTTCAAGATCAATAAATGATGATACACTTTTGAAGGCTCCATTTTTTTGGCTACAAAATATGCCAAATCAACATGAGAAACACACATTGTTGAACAACAACAATCTCAAGCTATTATTAATTCTCCACAAGTAGAGGAAAAATAAATATATATTGGTTCTAAAATATCACGTGCACAACATGAAGCCATGGAAGACCTTTACAGGGGTTCTGTGCAGGATGTTAAGGAGGTTTGCATGATAGGAGTGTTAGCAAATGAAGATCCACTTAGATATCAATTCTGGATTGCCAAGGCTATAAAGGTCATTAATGAAAATGAAGATATTGCAGCTGTTGATTTACATTGGTATGCCACAAGTACCCACCCTTTTAATGGTGTGTATAAGACAAAGATGGTAGTTGAAAAAACATTTGGAAAAAAGAGAAAAATAAAGGGCACAAATATATATCGTCATCACACAAATTTCTTCAAATTGGAGGATGTTGGCATACTTGTGTATGACTTCAATTTGACAAAGAGAGGAACTCTTCGGTTGAAGACCATAAATATTTTGAATAAATTCCTACCAGAACAAATACTATTGAGATGGAACTCTGCTGAATGTAGTCATAGATCTAGAATAATTTTGAACTCTGAAATGGTGGGCATGCCTATTGACTCACATGGAGAACTAGTTGATGAAAGTGAAGAATATGGATCATCTTCATCTGCATCGAGTGATTCATCTAAAGATGTAGGTTCTGATGGTGTGCCAAAAACTATGGTTGATTTTGAATAACTGTCTAAGACATTTTTATGCAATTGATGTTTCTATGGTAACTTGAAATAAATATTTTGACTTCCATATATGCTAGATATATTTTTTTATATGTGAATTGAAGAAATCATTATATGGACTTAAGTAGGTGCATTGATATTGGTATGAAAAATGGATTCTTACCTTCTTTCCCAATGTTTCCTTAGATGCATATCAGATGCCAATGTGTATATGTTGAGTCATATTTCATTTTCTCATGTTGATAGTTCTATATATAGAATATTACTCATTATAGGAAAGGATATCGAGTGAGATATATTACCTCCTAAGGGGTAGATATTTGAAGAGCCACCCCAAAGGGTGAATGTCTTTTAAATAATTGGAATTTCTTTACTTACATATGATCTTCACTCATCGAAAAAAATCACTCATTTTTCTTCTCAAACACTCATCTAGGCTCAACTATGATGTATCACATTTCTTCTTATTACTCAGATAGCATAATGCAACTATTGGATGGTGTACCACGACTTCATTCATTCAATTTGTTGGCGTTATGACTTTAATTAGTGGTGACAATGGTGCTTATCAAAGTGGTACTTAATGACACTTCATAATCCTCTATTTTTTTCCTTTGACTTGTCATACTTCGTAGAGACCTCCCAAAATTTGAGATTGAATTGTCACATTTTCATCATTGAAGAACATATCAATAATGACCTTAACACGATATCATGTAACATGGTAAACTTCTTTATCTCCATATGTGCTAGTGTCAACATTTTCTAACATATCATCATAGATAAACATAGTTACTGCTCAAATGGGAACTATTACCTCAAAAAGGGAACTCTAGCCCAAAAAGACTCAAAAAACATGAAAAAGCAGGCCAAAAACAAAAAGTGTGTATTCCAAAATGCATTTTTTTTTCTCAAGGTCAAATTTCAACAATTTTTTAAATTATGATAAAAACAAAATTGTTTCTTGAAAAAAGGATTGAAAAAACACCCTCAAAACAAAACGAGTTGATCCTGGAATTTAAAAAAAAAAAAAAAAATGTGTCACAATTTTGACACATTTTAACAATGGAATTAGAGACAACATATTAGGACATAGAAAAATCGTAAAATTATAAAAAATTTGATACATGATGTTAAATATAAAAATAACATGTCTGAAGGCCTTATTATTTCCAACAATTTTCATCCATCTTGTTAAAGATAAAATATCTTGACTCTAAAAAACCCTAAAATTGTAATTGTTTTCAACCATAACATTAAAGATAAAATATCGTAGCACATAAAAACATTAATGACAATTTTTAAATCTCAAGTTTTTAAATATTAAGTTTTCAACATACTTGAACCATGAAATTATGGAGAAATTATATGACTTAAACAATAGAAACCATTACTCAAATATATAGAAAGCATTATATAAACATGACTCATATAAATTATGACTTATATAAATCATGACCTAAAAAATGCTTTCTATGTTGATATATATAGAAAGCTTTTTTTAGATCCATGTGGCATACTTGGTGGTGGGACAAGAAGAAGGAAAATCATAAGTGATGGAACAAGAATATGGAAAACCATTTAGGGAAAGGTATTTAAGTCATGATTTAAATATACATACATGGTATTTATTTACTAATTTTATACTGGCATACATTAGTGATTATTTCATAAGGCGGGAAGGACAAAAATTGACCTCATGGGATTGGATATCCTAGAAAATTATTTGGTGGTATCTATAAATATTTAAAGGCCTTTTTTTGTGGCTTTGGATCCATGAGTGGTCACCCAAGTTGAGATGTAATTAATCCTATTTTACATCTTTAAATATGGATCACAAAAAATGTTAGGGTGAGGGTGTGTTTGTGTCAATCATCATAAACAAGTGTCATATATAAAATTTTAGGCTAAATCCTTCTTGTGAAGGATATTTAACTTCCATGTGGACATAAATAAATATTCTAATGAAGGCAAAAAATATCTGTTTCTTAATATCTCAAATATAGAGGAGACATATTTTTAAATTGATTTTCGATGAGGAATAATTTAATGAAAAGTGCACACTAAACTAGGATGTTAATGGTGTTTCACTAAATTCTTATTCGTGTTTGGGATATAGTTACTCATACTTACTATTTAATTTGAAGGATTCTCGATATGTGTTGCAATATGAAACTTAGAATATAAAATGATGTTTAATATGAAACTAAATGATGTTTGGAACTTGTGCACTATTAGAGGTTGAGAATTATTATTGATTAAATTTACCAACCTAATTAAACATTTTGGATTATATTCATGAGAATTCCAACATGAAACCATTTTTTAAGATGTTTACCCAATAAAATTGATTTGTAAAATACCATTATTATTCTATCGGGGTAGTTCATCACAATATATCTTGTAATATTCCATCATTCCATCACAGTATATATTTATTTTTCATCATTCTCCCATAATCTAAGGAAATTGTAAAAAGAAAATATATTATTATTTTGTTGAATTTGGTTTTTACAGGGATCAGAAAACCCATTAAACATGGTTGAAAAATGGACATTATGCATAGAAGTTTCTTATTATCCCAATCCAAGGGAGACAGTGATTACTTATGTTCTATATAATATTTCTACGAAAAAAGTCCTCCAAAGGAAAATGAATGTACCTGGAAGGAAGAAAAACAATGAAGCGTATTATATTGCACTGATAGAAGGATTATGAACAACTAGGGTGTATGGATCCAATGGAATTGTATTCTTCACCCACTCTAAACTTCTGTGTAGCCATATGAAAGGCATGTACCAAGTAAAAAATGATAAGTTAAAACAACTTTATAGAGAAGAAAAAATTATTGTAGATAATTTCAATAATTTATCATAATTCATTCTGAAAGTGTTAATAGGATGTCTAGTGATCTATTGTCAGGGGCAATGTCAATTCAATATTTGTGTGTGAAAGATGAATTGGTGTCAAGAAGCACTCCATCAAAATTTATTAACTGAAATTGTAACATGTCTCTAATATGTGTGTTTTTTAGTTATAAATGTGGTGTCCTTAATGGCCATGTATTTCTTTCAATACTATACAAAGTGTGCCCCCACTGTGTAATCACAACTTGGTGAATTATTTGGTGAATTATTGAGACTTGACATGTTTTAAAAAAAAATTAATTTAATTCTCAAAATGTGAACTTCAACATTTGTGTTTTTAGTCTTGAGTATATTTGAAATGAATAATTTACACCAAATAGTTTTGAATAAACCCTTATATAGTTAGATTTATTTGCCTTATTAATTTTTTAATTTCTTGATCATTTTAAATAGTAATTTTAAATATTTTTAAATTTGTGAGGTAAATTTGGGTTATTTTAAAGATATATATATATGGTCCGGATCATCACATGAGTAGTCACCACTTGATTGTTCGAGAGAGCACCAATTGAGTCTCGGGCATCGATTAGAGGGAAACTTTCTATGCATGCAGACGAGATTGTTCATGGATCAAGGAGATTATAAAATGAATTAGGGGAGGTCCATTGTTCATTAAATCATCATAGAGGTATATATATGTTTATGTGAAAGCTGACATGATATTCGTATAATCATATGTACATACATATTTAATTGATTTCTGTCAATTTAACTGTATTAATTTATAATAAGTTCCATATTTTTTAGGAGCATCTCTCACTAGGTCGATGAGAGTATCAGATCAATCAATGGAGGACCATTGTTCCCATCATCGTGGTATGGTATATATATTTTTGTGTGCATTTACTTAAATGATAAATAGGTAGAATCATATGTACATACATATTGAGTATATTTTTGTCAATTTAACTTAATTAATTTATAATTTCTATTTTTTAGGAGCATATCTCACTATGTCTTCACATAAGGGTACTCAACATTCTCCCTCTGGTAAAAAATCTCAATCAACTCATGTGCTTGGGCGTGATGGTGCTAAACCATATTCAGGTGGTCATGAATCTCATAATCATGATCCCAATTTCAGTAATTTATATTACAACGAACGCACTTAGGAATATGCTATCCAACTACAACTAGAGGCTTGACCAGAATGCACTTAAGAACCGACTGTCCCGATATGATATAATGTACTGTGGGATCCCAAAGTTTACACATGCTCATTCAAACAATATTTTGGTAGTTGCTTTTGCTGTGATACTCTTCTTGCAGGTCTCCATAATGGCCATCTTAGAGAATATATCTATGATCACGGAAGCAAATTCATTACCATACTTGATAAAAGGAAGGCTCGACATGTAATCCATGGAGATGCATTCCTAAGGCCAAAAAGAAGTAGGAAGAGGAGTATGCAGGCCTTGCTTCTTAATTGTAGGTTTTTCAATGACGCAGAGATTGTAGGATTTGATGTACTTCCCAACATCTTGTCTAAGTTTTGACCAATAAAAATACTTCTTTAGAACTTCCACTTTCTTCTCTACCCAAAAATGTCCAACGACTCGACTGTAATGTGCCTCCCAAATCATTTTGGCACGCTCACTTGAAGTAACAAAGAGGTGTCCCTGGTGGCATAAGAGTGATTCCTAGAGGTGAAATTATGCAACTTTCTTACCTTCCAGGATCATTTCGTATGTGGAACAAAATTTTAGATCACTCTTGTAAAGATGTGTCCATCCTGAAGTATTTGTCCACAAGAGTCGAGTACAGTGGTCAGCGCCATAACCAATGGTCGTCTAAGTATGAAACATTATTGGTGTTTCCATTCTTGTACTTAATGTCGAAATGGAATTGTTACAGATATGTGGACCACTTCTGATTGTGATCTCTCTGCAACTTTCCTTATGTTTGTATGAACTGCAAGGGTCGGTGGCATGTTTGGATGACTGTTTCCTTCCACATAATGTAATGCTTCAATTGTTGGCATGCTTGAATAATGGAATACATCTCATTGTCATAGGTGGGATACTTTTGGACTGTATTTGAAAGTGTTCAATATGATATGCCACCATATGCCCCTACTAGATAAGGAATACACCAATAGCATAGTCGGAGGCATTTGTCTCAATTTCAAATGGTTGCTTAAGGTCTAGTAATGTAAGCATTGGTTCATAGCAGAGTTGGTGTTTCAACTAAGAAAATTCTTTATGTTGGGATTTGGACCAAAAGAAATTTTCTTTCGCTCCGCCCTTGGTGACTTGACTCAAAGGCCAAGTGATATGAGAAAATCCCAACAAAAACCAATGATAGAAATTGGAAAGACCCAAAAAGTTGTGGAGCTCTGCTAGAGTGGTTGGGGCTGGCCAATCCCAAATAACTTGTATCTTGGTTGGGTCCACATGCATGCACTATTCATCAAACATGTACCCAAGATATTGAACTTGGGTCATACCAAACGTGCATTTATCCAAATTGGCACATAATTTTTTTTGTCAGGGGGTTTGGAGGACATGTTGAGTATGGTGTATGTGCCCTTCCCACCTCTATTTTAATATAAGGACATTGTCCAGGCACACTACCATGAACAAATTGGTGAAGGGTCGCAAGATGTCATCCATCATCCGCATGAAGGTTGCGGGCGAATTTGTCAACCTGAAAGGAATGACCAGTCATTTGAGAAGGCCCTCCTTGTATTTAAAGGTAATATTCCACATATCAGAGGGTTCAATCAATACCTGGTGATCCCCATACTTCAAATCAATATTACTAAAATATTTGTTCCCCATGAGCTGGTCCAAAAGGTATCAATCCATGGGATTGGACACCTATTCCTTACATTGATCTTATTCAGAGCTTGATAATCAATACAAAGCCTCTAGGTTTCATCCTTCTTCTATACCAACATGATCAAGCTCCCAGAGGGTGATGAACTTGTCCTGACATGCCCTTTTTGCAACAATTCTTGAATCTGCCTCTTGATTTCATTGTTTTCCAAAATAGAGTGTCGGTAGATGAGTCCATTGGGTAGTGGCATGTCTGGGGTCAGATCGATGGATTGCTTGACTTGACAATGTAGGGTTACCCCTATGGGTCATTCGAATATGTCCCTATACTCCTCCATGACCTTATCCATATGTTCCTACCATGCGGAGGGGCCATGTCTGGAGGCTGTGGAGGTGACCAGCAATTTCCTTCTTGCACTGCGGGAGAATCTTAAGAAAGAAAAATTTCCCAATCTAGGATATGATCTTACTGCATTCCTTAGCAGATATCAATGATATGGTGGTAGGCGTTGTTACATTTGGTATCATGTATAACTTATTACCCAAAGTAATAATAACAGTGTGAGGCATAGAATCATACACAACATGAAGCTTACACAAGTATGTTTTGACTAATAATAGATCACAAAGTTTAAGAGGAGAAACATCACAGAGTAACTCATCCATGAAGGGATTGATGTTGTAGGGAAGGCAACACTGCTGGATGATGCAAATATATTGTCCTTGGTGACATCACCTGATTGTGTATGACTACAGGTGTGGTGTAGTTAGTGGGCCCAACCACTTCACGACCTCTGCTGAAATGAGATTATTTTCGCTCCAAATGCTGACATTGAACTGCAATGGATAACCCTTCACCCACATATGTGAGTGGAAGAGACACTCCCCCTCCTCTAGATCTTTGGGCTCAATATTCACGATCTTGTTGGTGGTCACAGTGGCACTGAGTTTTGCATCAATAATATTCTTCCCTTTTTCATTCCCCTTTTTGGGTTCTAACTCAGATTCAAAACATGCATCTAACTCAGAAGCCTTCGATTCAGCCACCAGTGACTGCTTGGCTCAACACTCACTTGTGTTGTGAGTGGGCCTCTTATGGAACTCACACCATTTTCCTGTGTCCTTCTTTACCCTCATGGTTTTGTTCTTTTCTTGCAGCTTTGGTAGGTTGTCTTGGGTCACCTCACCTTGGATTTGTCCTTCGTTTTTCTATTTAGAGGTGCCTTTCCCTTGCTTCATTTTTAGAAATCCAAAGTCTCACTTGTTCTATTTAAATTTCTATGCAATGTTAGAAGCATGTCTGTATGTTGCACCGAGAGAGGAGATGTCTAGGAACTCCATTTCCTACTGAATATATTTATGCAAACAACTGTGATACTTGAGAAACAAATTTTTCTTAGAATTTTTGATACCCAAATTTGTGTGCAGGGCATGGAAAATATTTGGTGTCTCATGGACATCTTGATCCCTTTGCTTCCACATCATAGTCCATTGTATGTACTTTTCCTCATAGCTCCCTGTTATACGGAATTCTAATCTACGGATAAACTATATTCCCTGAGTGTGGTGTTCCTTTACTCAGAACAACATAAGAAAGACAACTATTATTTTAGCTAAGACAAATAGATAGACAGAAAGGAAAGAATCCTACTTGTGATACTTTCGCTCTCCTTCTCCTTTTGTCGTTGTTTTCATCACTCTCAATCCAACTAAAGCTGCTAGATCGAATCTGATTAAATAAGAGAATACATACATAGTCAAGAATACATCTCACAAGATATAAACATATGTATGAGAAAATGAACAAATATATTTATTAATAAAGTAGGAGGAGAAAATTACAACCAATAGATTGATTTGTCGTCAACCTGCTCCAACTTCATTCCATCCTCATCGCATCAAGCATCATCTCAACAACATATCAGTACTTCTAGCTCTCATCAATTAAGAATCCAACAACATAACATTAAACAAATCTATTCCTCCCTAGCACTTAGATGAGTGCTCAATTTATAGGGAAACTGAAGGTATTTTCTCATTAAATGGAATTAAATGGCTTTCTAATAATAGGTGAGACATGTTTCCAAGTTTAGAGGTGATGGATGGACACTTGTATTCTAAGTATGACACCTATGAGCTCTTCTAGAAGGAAATGACCATGTGGAGATTCCCAGAACAATGATGATTTCACTCCCAGGAGACCAACGCACCCTTGATTGTCAAGAAGTGCACTGCAGTGCATTGCAATGCAGTTAGTCCCTTGCAGAGGAGTGTTGATGAGTCAATGGATCATATAATCTATACTTCAAAGCTTGGAAATCTCACAATTGAAGCCATCAAATGAATGTCTTCACTTAGGGCATATAGCAACTGAATTAAGGGGATGATAGACCCCATTCATTGGTCTTGGGGGATGATGCCCAATTTGACCAGGTCTTGGGGGATGATTCCCAAATTTACCTATAATAGCTGCCCCCTAAAGCACGAAGTCAAAATAATAATATTATTTCGATGAGATGCTTTACGATGTGATGAGTAGGATCTGAACTAGACGATGACCTGCATCAATTTGCAATACATTAGATCATGATATCTTACATCTTGGACATGAATTCCTGAGGGAGGCATACCCATGCTCAACACATGAATTATCATAACATGTACATAATTCATAAAATCATATACATTGTAATGCTGCCCGATATAGACATGCCTGTACAGATATAGGCCCATGATCGGATGATGATATGTATTTAAAGCCATCATACATATGGTGTGTACAATTTCCTAAAATCGCAGCCTGGATGGATGAAACTAGATCTGGGGTATTCTTATCTCGTTCACTCGATTGTTCAAGTACAAGTATAACCATGTGAATATATGATCTAAAGTCGAACATGGGAAGACATAGCCTAATTATCAGCCAATGAAGTGAGCTATTAACAGACACGAGAAAACCACCATTGATGTTAATGGCTCTCAAGGTACTGCAGTACAATTTCCATGGCATGAATAGATGATTTGATGTCAAATGCCAAACAAAATCTTTTGTTCGAAGGTCTGGAAGCGAGAAACCTACCGATCATGTAGCAAGTCCCAAGGTACTGGAAATATGTTTCTAAGTTAATTCCTTGGATGATGAGTTGATGTTGCCAGGAAGAAAATTTATCACGAAATATGAGTAATGATTTTGGAGACTAAGTGTGACTTGATATAGCAATATTCAGGGATGACTGTCATGAAAATGAAGGTTTATTAGTATTTCAAAAGGTGAGGAATTACTGGATGACTTCTCTTGAACATATCAGCGACACTAAAATGAGTTGGCAACATTGAACCAAAATGAAAATGATGATATGATTAACCATAGGTATGATGAACCATCAAGAATATTACCCGACCCAAAAGTCACGGTGATGGAGTGAAAGTGCCATGTTCAAGAGCGACCTACTACCATAAAGTGTTCTATTATTTTTCCCAAATTGTCCCCTGTCATTGCTGACCAGTACCTCTTTATTTTTTAACAAGCTTGAGGAGGGTAATATATTCTTGATCTATAATTCGACCCTTTGGGTGAATCCATAGCTATTTAATGATTTAACAAGTCTAGCAATAATGAAACTCGATCTTTCCATGATCGAAAAGTCTGTAGTTATTTTATGTTTTAACGAGTCTAACGACAGTGAAAAATCTGTCCTTTTTCATGTTTAGAGAGTTTGAAAACAAGGGACAAAAAGAAAACTCCATAAGTCCTTTTTCGTAAATTTTTCGCTCAGGTCCGAAAAAGCGTAAAATGATGCCTGAGAAAACCTCTTAGCCATGCTCGACTAAGGTTTTCCTTTTTTGTAAATAATCTATCTTAGTCCAGAAAATGGTTAAACTTATAATGAGTAGATGTCATTTCATTAACTTTTACGAGCTCGAAAATACAAGTGCTCGACAATATTTTCATATTATCGGAGTCTGAAAAGAGCTAAAAGAAGACTCCATGGGGTTCCTTTTTCGCATTTATCAAAGCTCGAAAAAGAGATAAAAGTGTGCTTTAATTCGTTTTTCATTTTTATCAAAGCTCGAAAAAATAAGATAAAAGTATGCTTTGTGGTCAAATTATTCTTGAATATTTGTGCACACTAAACTCATTGTATCAACTTTAAAACATGTTCAGAGAACCATCAAACATATTAAAAATACATGTTTCATAGTAAAAATGAATAAAAACATAGTCATAGCATTAAATATGATTTAAAATAATCAAAATGACTAATAAAAGAGTTTTGACCGTTTCATTTTTACCATTCCATTGTTACCATTTGAATATTAGGAGCTCTGAACTAGTTTTTCCCTTGAACATCAGTGGTTGATTGCAACAATTTCAGTGGATGATTTCTCTTGTCATTTGATCTAGGTTGGAGCTATGAACCTTCTCTTTCTTTTAGTATCATTTTTATTGCATTTCATGGTAAATTTTTAGGGTTTTCAGCCCCTTAGGGTTAATATATTACGTTCTAAGGGAAATTCACCCTTGAATGTCAAAAGGTGTGTTGTAGTGCATTGAAATTGAAGGCCAAATACACTGAAACTCTTTCCCCCTTGACTTGTGGTGCATTGGGTGCATTTATCATTTTTGTTTCTTGATGTGTGACCAAAATTTCCAAATTTTTTTGCATGAAATGGATCCTGATGAAGCTTATTATTGTATTTTAGGTATTCATTAGATCAAAATGATGATTACGTGGTGAGAAAGAGAACATGAAGAACAAGATATGACTACCCTAAATGATCTAGTTACAGTAAGAGCCCTCAAAGATTGTGGGTTTCTTAAATACTTCAGATTGTCAGGGATGAGGTAGCATATGGAACTGTTGGAGGTCCTATTTCGTTCATGGTGTTGGTGCTAGAATCAGCACTTGGACTGCACCAGGCGCCTAACTAGACACATCCTAAAATCTAAGGCAATTTAATGATTTTTTTTATGATTTTGGTAGGTGGTATGAACTTTGATTCACTCAAAAGAGATTTCAGTCAAACACACAACTCTACTAATGAGGGTATTGTAGCTTGATGTGGTAGCAGAGTGAGAGTTTGTAGCCTATGAGGAGAGGAAACTATAATATGAGGGAGGAAATAGTAGGTCTGTAAAACATAAATCTACTACATTTGGTAGAAATTCACAAAATTTGCAGTTTGACAATATTCCACTAAGAGAAAGCTATTTCTAGTCTAGCAAGATTCTCACTGAAATATCATGAAGAATAACTATTATGAATGATGCTCTTCCATTGTTATAACATTTATTTCACAAGGAATGCTCACTGTGTGAGACTAACAAAAACTGATAAAACACATAACATGTTTAAGAGACTGGTAGGAACACATAATAGCATAATGGTTTGCAAATTGTCACTAAAAGAAAGGAGATATGGAAACACAAGTAAAGTTGAAAATACACACAACAAGTTGGTAATAAGTCCTCATTAGTATCATTTCATTTCATTCACAAAAAATATTACAGATAATATGATAAAAAATTCTAAAAACACCAACCTTGACTTCATATTAGTTTGGCATATATATATATATAAATATAATATTGGCATCTTCCACAAAAAAAGGTAAATATATTTCAAAGGTCATTACAACCTCGTGTAAGAGGTGAGGCTTATCCCTTAATCTTAAATACAAAGTGCTATATTAAAAACAGGATAAACATCATGAAGGCATCATGAATGTTGTCACTCTGAAATGGTTGTATGAGGTGGCAGCCTATTCAAATACCACTCTCTTTTTTTGGTGCAACCAATCTTCAGCAAAAAGTGTAAAAATAGTGGGAGTGACATGTGGATGTCTCGTTTAAATGTGAAAATAGAACCATGGTATTTCAGAGAAGACTGGACACAAGACATTTGGCACATCCTTTGCAACTAAAAAACTCCTCCACTTCCCCTGTGTAGTGTCACCATCATGATTCAAACCAAAAATTAGCCCCTTTCCGTCACATGCTGATATTTCAAAATAATTGCTACCTTCGCAGAAAAGGTAGCTATATCCAGAAAACATGGAACATTTACCCAAAAAGTTTCTCCAAGTCAACCTTGTTCTTCATTCATCAAAGGTCCAGAAGAGAGGCAAAGATTCTAATGGTCTCTTCTTTAGTCACCCTTTTATCAGACCTCTTTCTTTGTGCTTGGTTCTTTGACTGAGTTTTCTTCTTCCTTTCAATTTTGTCTTCTAGGCTCTCTTCAATGTTGATAATTTCATCTCTTAATTTAGGATTGGAAATAAACTTGCTGTTCAGCCTAAGTTTGTTTTTGGGTCTAGTGCAAGGTCTTTTGACATAGGGATTAGGGATGAATTTGAACCTCTTTCCTCCATGTATAAATTTACTAGATTCTGCCTCCTCATCTTTTGGCTCTGTGTACTTAGGGTCACTACTGTCTTCATATGAGGAATAAGAGTGTATCTCATTTTTCTTCCTCTTTTCGATCAAAGCACAAATGGAGGAAACCAGTTTAGCCAAAGTATGCTCTTCTTCTATGGTAGGCTCTATCATTTTCTATTTGCCTTTCTTGAGAGAAAGAAAAACATGCGAGAGGATGGACTCTATGAGAGATGTGCCACTACTTGGTTGTAATTGATGAGATGACTCAGGAACATGGCTTGAAATTTTCATACCAGGGTTGACTTCCACTAGTGATAAAACAAGCTTAGGTGCAAGAAGTCCAGGGTTGAATTCCACTGGTTATTTTTCCAAGAAGAGTTTCTTCTTAGGTTGGCTTCGTGAAGAGGAGGAAATTTGTTCTTTGTCCTTTAACATAGGATTCTTATAAGACTTTACTTTTTTCTGTTCCAGTTTCTTCTTGTATTCATCCATGAAAGGCCTGAGGGTTTGGGGTTCCTAGGTGAGCTACTGACATAAACTTCATCAACTAGTGATACTGCTAGTGTAGGAATAGGATTTGCAGAATTTCTACTTAAGCTTCTGGTTAGCCTTTTGGTGAGATAGAGGTAGGGTTAATTTGATAGAAGACTAATGAATGTACATAGTTAGATGGTGAACTATGTGAAACAGGAGCAACATTGGTTTTCTCATGCATGTCTTTTTTCTTTGGCCTCCCTACCCTTCTTTTGGAATTAATGTTGCCAAACCCTTCCGCTCTTAAAAACCTATCCCAAGTAATTTTCTTCTTTCTAAGATGATATACAACTAAAATTTTAATCATCCTTGTGATACAAATTGTGCAAGTAGTATTTTGGAATTTTCTGTAGCTTAAGGGACATTTTAAGCAGAGATTTATACAGAAATAGGGTAGGTTTAGAGGTTTATCTCCTAAGATGTGAGCAAGGAACCTTAAATGATAATGATGAACAAAAGAAAACCTCCCTTCATGTGTGATGTATTTTTGAACTGAGGTAATAATATGCTGCCACTTGGCCTTGAAACAAGAGATGTGAGCAGTTGCATTCCACCTAATATTAGCATATTTGGGCTTAAGGTAAGAACTTGCTTATTCAGGCAACAATTTTATTTTAAACCAATGTTCACCAGTTGCAGAAGTCTAGGTTTCACAGGCTATGATGGCCTCAGAAATGTTGAAATTTTTGTTGCCTAACTTGACCTTTTCACCATCGAAAGTCTCGGCCAAAGCCTGAGCTAGAGCCACGTTCTCCCTAGAAAAATTTGCAAAAATTTATACCAACCAGCATATTTGAATTGTGATTTAGCCCTAGCATCCCAAATCTTTTATTAGCCAGCTCTGACCTATTTACATTTCCTCATTTCCCCATTTTTCCGAAACTGTCCACGAAACTTTGATTTTCCTACTTTGAAAATTGAAACTGCTTGCTGGGGGAGTGGTCTCTGTTTACCTGTAGCCTACATAGAGGACTTAGGTTGAGTACACACCGAGCTCTCTTCTCTAATTTTGCGCCTGCAATTATGACAAGGAGTAATGACATGTTTTGAAAAAACTCAAAAACAAGTGGCAAGTTATCGCACTAAGCTTCACACTCCACATTATCATTAAATTTCAGATTCCTCGTACTATGATTTCTGCTTGTCTTAGGTGAAATAGCTACAACTTAGCAGCCCAGGTAAATTAACCATCAATTAATAATAATCCCCCTTGGATCGAATAACAATTAACCTTAATTAAAATAATAATTCTATTCATAGCCTAAGGGTCTTCAATAATCTTCAAATATGAATGGTCCTTGCCTTTAAAACATTCTTTGCTGCTCCTATATACTTGATGAACAACTATCTTTACCTATGAATTGAGATAACCAAAATCTCAGTGAAATATTTGCTCTTTTTACTGTGTGAAATATATAACTTTCAATTCTGAGAAATAGCTGTCATTTATTGCATTACTGTTTTGACAATGAAACCACAACAAAGGTAGCTATTATTCCAGATAAGACTACTGCAACTTTATTACCCAAACGACGACTAACCTTCAACACTAACATAAGTCAAAATAGTGATTTTAACTTATTTTATGACTCTAAAAAACTAATGACACCTATTCACTGGAAAATACCTTGATGTTGGGACACTTTTTCACCTTTGTTGGAAATGAATCAAACTTGGACATGGACTAGGACATTTAAAAAATAACAAATTGAAAACATTGATACAATGGCGATTACACCATTACCATTTTTAGTGCTAACAATTTCTCCTCTTGCGGATGAAGTCCTCCCTGTGAGGCTTGAAGGAATATAGACTCAGTGCCTCGAAAACTCTTGAGAATCAGAAGTCTTCTTGAAAATAAAGACTAGGATTGACCATTGACATTATGGACTCAAAACTAACCATATATACAGACACAAGTACCATTGGGCATGCAGTTTATTGACACGTGACACCGAATATTTACAATGGAGTGACTCAACTGATCTACTAAACAAGGAACTTCTTAAGAAAATGACCATTGATTGGGCCTCTAGTCAGCTGATCATCATACAGATGTTTGAGTAGGAAAGTATTGTTCTCCAAAAATTCAGCAATTCTAAATGGCCCAAACCACAAATTGTTAAACTTACCATGCTTTCCATGGTCTTCTCTCCTAACATCCCAACGCAACACCAAATCATTCTCCTGAAACAACTACTGATTTTCTCTTTTATCAAAAATAGATTTGACTTTATCCTGATACTTCTGTACTTTTTCCAGCAATGATTCTATGATTTGGTGTGCCACTATCAACTGTAGCATTCTCCTTTGGACTGGATTTTCATTATCAACTTCATCTTGCAATAACTTCATCACAGGAAGAGCTAATTGCAAAGGAATTACAACATCAGTACCATATACAAGATGAAATGGAGACATTCCAAATTATTTTTTACCACTTACTCTATCTGCGCATAGAGCATGTATTAGTTGAGTGTCCCAATTTCTCTTATTTCTAGGAAGCATTTTCTTAATGATCCTCACCAAAATTTTATTGGATGATTTGGCCAATCCATTACCTTTAGGGTAATAAGGCATGGAATGAGTCAATTCAATCCCATATTTCTGAAAAAATGTGTACATCTTAGCAGACTTAAAGGCCACAATTTCTGTGGAAAACCAAACCTTGACATAATATTTTCCAACATAAACTTGATAATTACCGTATCAGTAGCATTCATGTTTGGTGCAACTTCAATCCATTTAGTGAAATAGTCTGTAGCTATGAGAATCCATCTACGTTGTCCTGATGAAGGTGGATTAATTTCACCGATGAAGTCTAGCCCCCACTGCTGGAAAGGAACGTCTGCTGAAATAAGAATGAGAGGTAATGGTAGAAATTTCAGTTTACCACCAAATTTCTGACATTCGACACAACCCTTGACTTTGGAAAAAACATCAGAGAAAAGATTTGGCCAATAATATCCAGCTCTTAAGATTTTGTTTGCAGTGGCTCTCCAATAAAAATGCCCTCCACACACTCATGCATGTATCTCTATCATAATATCCTGGGATTTTGCTTCATCTACACATCTTAACAAGACTCAAATAGGATCCTTCCAATAAATATGGTCTTCCAAAATGCAATACTTCATAATTCTCAATTTAAAAGCTCTCCTTTTAGACTTCTCCATTTTAGGTGGATAGTTGAAATTTAACAAAAAGTAAACTATATCCTTGTACCAATCTGAATTAAGTATTTCAGGATAATTTGCAATACCTTCACCATCTTCTCCTTCAACTGCCTCTACATTCATATTTAAAGCTTTGCAGTTAGATTCAGCCATCAAGTGAGCCAAGCCCTGAACTTTTATCAATTTATTTGGTTTGATTTCGATATCAAATGCCAGAATTTTGGTTAGCCATCATCCCCTTATGCCATTTGTATCTAGCTACAATAGTACATCTTTAACAGTGATATCAGGTACAAAAGAAATTATTTTTTAATGCATCACATAAACTCAAAAAGACTTCAATGTCTTGACTAGTGCATATGCTTGTTTTTCAGTCAAGATGTACTTTAATTCAACATCCCTTAAAGCACGACTGAAAAATGAAATTGGCTGCTCTAAACCTTCCTTGTTCTTATGTATTAAGATAGTTGCAATTTTTTCTTCTGAAGCATATGAAAAAAATCAGAAAATCCTTTTCAAAATCAAGACTAATCAAAACTAGAGCTTCAGTCAAGGCGGACTTAATTGCTGAAAATTAATTCTTTGCTTCATCTCGCCATTTAAATTCTACGTATTTTTTCAGCAAGACATTTATATGTTTGATCAGCTCTGCAAAGTTAGGAACAAAACACCTCAGAAAATTGATTTTCCCTAAACATGATTGCAATTCTTTTTTATTCCTTGGAAAACCAATCTTTTGAATAACTTCTACTCTTCCTGGATCAATACAAATTCCACTTTCTGTTATAATATGTCCCAATAACTTACCTTTTTGGACAAAAAATGATGACTCTTTTGGGTTTAAGGACAAACCAAACATTCTACATTTGTCAAAGACTTGTTTCAAACGTTTCAAGTGGTCTTCATCAGATTTTGAATAGACTGTGATGTCATCCAAATAGATGACTACAAATATGTCCTTTTCTCCCGCAAAGGAAATATCCATTTCCTGTTGAAAGGTTGTGCCTACATTCATCAAACTAAATGGAATTTTTTTGTACATGAATGTGCCCCATGGTGTGGTAAATGTTGTCTTTTCTTTGTCTTTCCTGTCAACTAAAATCTAATTATAGCCTGAAAAGCCATCAAGAATTGACAATCTTTTGGATCCTACAACCTTCTGCAAGATATAGTCCATCTTGGGTAGTGGATAGTTATCTTTCAATGAAAAATGGTTCAAATTTCCAAAATTGACACAAATCCTTATCTCTCCATTCTTTTTCCAGACCGGGACTATATTAGCTACCCAGTTAGAAAATCTCAAAGGCAGAATTATCTTTGCTTCCCATAATTTTCTGATTTCTTTCTCAATGATTGGGAGCAACATGGGATTGATATGTCTAATTTTTTGTGCTACAGGATTTGCATATATTTTCAAAGGAATCTTGTGCTCCATTATGCTCCTATCATAAGTTTTCATCTCATTATAAGACCATGCAAAAATATCAACAAATTCTTTTAGCAGTTTGATATATTTGGTTTTGGTTTCAAGAGAAAGGAATTTGGACACTTTGACTAATTTTGACTGATCTTTTGTACCAATGTTACATTCTATTGTACTCTCTCCATCAAATTTTCTTTTAGGCTTGAGAAAAACATCATTATTATCAAACAGTCTTTCTAAAGGAACTAAACCCTTATGAATATAGTTAGTTTTCAGATCTATAATGTTCTTCTCGGCCATGGTTTTCTTAAAAGGGTTGTTATTTTGGATTTCAAAAATATCCTGCTCAACATCAATTTGTATGTATGTAAACTCTTCAACGCACTAAAAATTTATGAATTTCCTTGTCATTCTCAAACACTTGCCAGTGTTTGATGTTATTAGGAATTGAAGGTCTTTTTTTTAATCTGAATATCATAGGTTGCCTTGACATCTAGAGGAACTTTGAAATTACTAGCAGCAATAGCTAGTGAATCAGCAATTTGATTTTCTTCTCTAGTGACAAATTTATATTAAATGCTGAAAAGTAATGCTCAACCAAATCCTAGACTTCATTCCTATAATTCTTCAATTTGGAATTTTTCACTTGGTAAATTGTTTGTTACTTGCTTAATCACTAACTCTAGATCACCAAATGCAATTAGCTATTCTGCTCCCAAATATTTTGCTGCCTTCATACCCAGCACAAGTGCTTCATTCTCCGTAGTGTTGTTAGTGGTAGCAAATTGTAGTTTGTATGATATGGTTACCTTCTGCTGAGTAGGAGTAATGAAGTCTAAACCGGCTCCTGATCCTTCTCTTGATGAGGCTCCATCAAAAATCAATTTCCAGATCTATCCACCTTCCTAATGCTACTCATTTGCACCTTCAAAGTGTTTTTTTTCACTTATTTCAAGTTGGAAATCATTATCATCAGTAGCAAGGTGCAGAATTGATGACAAGTAGAGGTGCAGAAGAAAATATCAATCAAATGTCCAATTTGATCAAGGAACTTGCCTCTAAGATGTCAAAAATTAGAGGTAGAAAATATACCAGCTACTAGATCCAATCAAAATGAAGCTAATAGAAATTAGGTTCCCTTCAGGAGGCCTTTCAGCCTCAAAAAATCCTACAACGCCCAAGGAGGAATGGTGATGATAAAAATGTTCAACCTCTGAATAATTTTGCTGAAGAATAACAACAACGAAATGAAGAATAAAATGAAGAGATAAACCTTGTGGGAGAGACTTCACAGTCAAAAGAGATTTCAGTCAAATCCATAGTTCTACTAATGAGGGTGTTACACAGTAATTTGTCACCGTCCCTACCATTCCCCGTCCCGCACAATGGAGGACCCATTATGTGACCTGTGAACATTGTCATGCCTTGAAAACATCATCAATGCATCCCTCTGAGTATGAGCTTTATTTTCCCTTAAGACATCTCCTTGCAAAAATCATGAAAAACATCCCTTTTTGCATTGGCGCGGGCAGGCAGTTCAGTACTCGCGCCAATGAGGAAAATCCTGCAAAGAGGTCGCGCCACTTGGCGCTCTGTCATAGAGCAGCAATCGCGCCACCCATTTTAGGGACTGTTTTTTAAATATGGATGGCGGAAGTTGAGTTCAAACAAACTCACAACCATTGCCTATCTTGAGTTGGGAGGTTTGGCTGTGGGAGTTCTATGGAAGGGAAGTAGTTTTGCCACCTTCTATGGAACCTTCCTTGTTGATAGGGCCAATCCCATAATAATAGGGATCCCAACTCCCTCCTTCCCCATCTATAAAAGCTTGCTCAAATCCATGGCAAGCTAGTCTTGAAGTGCTGAAGCTTTGCATCTCCATATTCCCAAGTGCCTTTGTGTTGTAAAGAATCCTCTCTTTCCCTTAAGGCCAACTCAAGTAAGGAGACCATTGTCACGAGACTCTGGAGAGGTTTCCCCTTTCCTTGGCGAGCTTTGCGAGACGTGGACGACCGGAGACCCGTTCGAAGGAGGCTGCGACGTCAGAACTTGGTTGCAACTTCTATTCGTTTATTATTTAATAGATGACTATGATTATGGTTCCACTCCGTTTTCCATCATGTTAATGCGAGTAATGTATTTTCTGACTGATGTTTAGTTACGTATGCCGGTTCCTATGCTTGTATCTGTTCGTTTCTTCTGTGTGCAGGTGTTCATCCGCGGAGATCGTGGAAGGATTGTGATCTGCCAGGGCTGAAGGACGGGGATGCTTCTTCTTCAGATCATAGCGTTGGAATCCAGGTAGGCTTCTATTCGTAGTCTTTCATTCGTAACTAGGAGCTTGCGTCATAGCATTGTTTGTTTGTTGCTAGACCCCTGCTGGGCTAGTAGGGATCGCCTCTGTCCGCAGAGGGGATTTACCTCTTCAACAAATTGGCGACTCCATACTGGGGATCGTCCGGTTTTCCTTGACTCGTTTATGATTGTTTCACTCTGATTGTTTCTCCTTGCTTGATGAACCTTCTGGGTTGGATTCTTTCATTGTTTTAGCTTCTTGGTTTGCTTAGCTTGCATTGGTCTGCTTCTGGAGTAGCTTGTTTTTAATTTTTGCTGAGAAACTCGACTGACGCGGTTTTTAACCCGACAGTCGCGCCAATTGGCGCACGTTGCCTTTGTCTAGCCCGCGCCAATTGGCTTCTGGCGCTAGTTTCACACTCACAGTCGCGCCACCCCTGTGAGTTTTTGAGTTTCTTCATTTTTTTGGCTCCCTGGATTTGATCAGTGCTTTTCTTCTTGATTTTCCGACTGCCTGAGTGTGTTGGAGTCTTGTTTGACTGGAATTCACCTCTGTCCTTTGGTTGTTTGCTTCTATCTACCGATTTCACGTTTTGAGCCCTAGGGCATCTAGTGGCTTAGTGTATCGAGCCCTCCTTGGGAGTTTTGGTGTCTTGATTGTCCTGTCAACTTGTTGATTGATTCTCCACATCCGCTTAGTAGTCTTTGATTGTTTTGTTGCGTCTTTTGGGTGATTTTCCATTCCTTCATTCGAAATTCATTTGCCCTTGCTTTGGACCTAGATCACACGGTCCATTGGAAGCTTTTGAGTCTTTCTTTGCTTTGAGAGACTTTGGGTCGATTTGGGGATCTGATTGCTTGCATTGTTGAGTGAATTTTGTTTGTTTCGCTCTCTTGGATATCATTTCTCAAATTGTTCCTTTTGTTTTCAGTGCACATTAGCCATTGAACATTGAAAATCAAAAAAAAAAAAATCTCTTTTGATTTTGTTAATTAGTGAAAATTGTGATCTTTTCCATATCGCTAGTGATTAGTGTTTGAATGAAAAGTTTTCAATTGCATTAGTTGCACTAGAGACATTCTTGTTTGCATTCCGTTCATTTCGTTTGCATAAAAGCTCTCAACTCTTATTTAACTAGTTTTCATCGAACGAAATGTTGCACTGTGGCATATAGCTTGCATTTAGGAGTCTTTTGAGACACTACATACGATAGGGCCTGGAAATTGAAACTTAATTGAAGATCAACTGTAAAATTTATTCAATTAACCTAAGGCAGCATTGGAACTTAACGAAACATATTTAGAAGGTCTAGGCTAGAGACGTGTTCCGGCGTCGTTAAACCTAGCAGCTGTCGTTCGCCTGTTGGCTTTAGACAGCGCTAGTACGGACTTGCGCTCCCGTACCGTCGCGTATATAAAGGGAGACCCCTCTAGGTTTTCAATCCTTTATCCACAGGAAGCCGAGTCTGCCGCCCTATACCCGTGATACACCGAACACAGCATTCGGGGAGACTACCTGCACGTACGGAAAGTCCTTGGTCGATTTCTGTTTCATTATTTGAAACCAAGGTGTATATTGCAGTTCACGGATATTTGGTACACCCTTTGTGCCTATTTTTTTCCTGAGCAGTCATTTGGTATTTTCTGACTCCCTAAACTTGAAAAGACCGTCAAGCGCTTGTCCTTTCACGCTTGTATCAACTCTGAAAGAGATAGAGTCATCTTTTTATCGTTTCTCGACTCTTAAAATATGAAACAGTAGAATTTATTATTTTCCAATGTGGTAAAATCAATCGCCCACAATTACACACCCGTTTAGACATTGCTTGTTGACTGTTTGATCGTGTGTCTTAACTCGTTTTCAGCCCGTGTGTGTGTTTGCTCTTTTCTTCTAGTCTTTTGCCACAGTGGCGGAACCTTCGGTTTTGTCTACTGGTAGTCCTTACACGGACGATTCTTCAGAAGCTTCTCAGCCTTCTGTTGAACCACAGCAGCCTGTTTTTTCCGAGTTTCCTGACGGGGGACCGGTCCTCGCCGAGCAACCCTTTGGAGAACCAGTTGAGTTCAACTGGCCCTTTTCGGACCCTGTGTCTGAATTGAGATTAGGAGCTGATTTCCTTTCTCTTACATCGGGTTCACCGTTTGTTGCTGCTGTTTTTCCTCCTAGTCCTCGCCGTCTTTTGCGTGATTTAACGGCAGGATCAACCATGAGTGATTCTGGTGAGGAAATTCTGGGGTCTGATGACTATCAGTGCATCCCTCGTAGATTGTTTGAGGGAGACGATTCTGAGCTGGCTACCACGTCGTCAGCCAGTCCTTCTTTACCGCAGTGATACAGATCTCTGGGTCAGATTATTTCAGCTGCTGCCTCTATGGGAATATCATCTCCTGCTTCGAGGCCAGCCGTCACTACACCCGGGGTGTCTCCTTCGACGCCCGTCACTTCTGTTCCCGTGCGGCCCACTGTTTGTGTGGCTGCTTCTTCTTCTGTTGTCTCGGCTACCAGGGCTGGGCCAACTCCTGAAGATGTTTATCTAGCTACCGCTATACCGGAGAATATCTCTCCGGAGGAGTATCGGTTGTTTTTGCAACAGCCGAACGCCGGAGCTGGACAGATTCCCCAAGATCCTTACCGATCTTTCTTTTCGCACTATGCACAGGACGGCACTCCCGTGTATGGTTTTCCGGGTCAGCTTGACGAGCATGGGGACATTTTGCGCCTTCCTGCTCCTGAGGCTTATCTTTATGCTCAAGGTTTACTGTACAACCAGGCTTACAACCCGTAGGGGCAGCCTTTCCAAGGCCAACCTGCAGGCCAACCTGGCTATCTGTACGACCCACAGGGACAGCCCATCCAAGGCTACTCTGCAGGCCATCAAGGGCCTTTATACAATCCGCAAGGACCATATTATAGCCCTGCTGGTCAACCTGCTCAGCCTCAGCCGGGGTATCAACAGGGACCGGCCTATGGTCCTGGGGGGCAAATCCAGCCTTCTTTACCGATGCAACCGCAGTATCCTGTTGTCTCTAACGTTGCACATCAGCCAGGACCGCCCTATGGTTCTCGTCTGAGCCAAACTGCTTCAGCATGGCTCCGGTCCCTTGCTCCACTCACTGTGCCAACTGCCTATCCGGTATTAATCAGAAACCTACTGAAGCCAATGGTCATTCGATTTAACTCGGCTCACTTACAACCAGGTCAACTCCGCGCAACCGCCGCTCTCGTTTATCCTGCACAACCGTCATTCAGGCCCGCCCTCACTCGGTCAACCTGCTCATTCGTGCATCCTCTCATTCCGTTCACTCGCTTGAATGGGCCTAATGCCGCCAGCCTAAATACACCGCGCCTCACGTACCGTGCTCCGCAGGTTCTACTTATCGCGAAACATCACTGTAGTGTTATTATCCTCATGGTCAGTCTCAACCGAACTATAACCACCCTGGAGGCTCTCAGTATCCTCCTCCTCCTCCCGGTTCTACCTACGCTCAGCAGCCAAATCCAAACGCTGCTTATACGGGGCAAACACCTAATCAGGGCATGAACTCTGGTTATCAAGCCCCACACTATGGTTACCAGAATCTAAATCAGTCTGGCTATACGAATTATGCCCCTTACGGTCAGAATCCTACGGGACAGAACCCATGGGGGCAGGGATATTCACAACCATCATGGAGCATGGGTACCGGACCTTATTCTGGGACTGGCATGGCAGTTAACCCTCCATTGTCGTTCCTGGCTACCTTGGATCTGCCGGACGTTTCAAAGTTGACCAATGATCCGATTTCACATAATCCATATTGGCCTCCGGTTCCCACCAAGATACCAGGAGATTGTCCCAAGTTTGAGGGCAAAGCTGGCGAAGACCCCCAGGCGCATGTGATGACGTATCACCTCTGGTGTTCGTCTAACTCTTGGACCGACGATTCGATTCGTCTGCGTCTTTTCCAGCGTACTTTAACAGGAGCTGCTGCTAAGTGGTACATAGAACTATCCCGTGGTATTTTTCAAGATTTCAACTCCTTGGCCATGGCTTTCCTCACGCATTTCCAGTTACCGGTCCGGTATGAGGCCAGGACGCACATCCTGACTTCTCTGAAGCAGGACACAGCCACTCACATTTCGGATCACATACATGAGTGGCGGCGCCGTCGTTGACTGATCAAGTTTCACATACCTGATCAGATTTTGACCCACTGGTTCACCACCTCCTTTGTGAATAAAATCGCTCAGGATATTGCGATGGGAGCGTGTGTGACGGAGGAACAAGCTATCGCGCGTGCCCAGTACCTGGATCTTGTCTATTCGCAGTCCGGCACGCTTTATGACATCTTGACTTATGCTCCACGGCCCGGAACCACTAAGGCTCTGCCTACCCCCACGGTGGATGGTGTCATTGGTTCCGTTTCTCAAAATTCGAAGAAGTCTTCGAATGGGAAGCAGAAGGCTAATTCTTCCAACAATACCTCTGCTAATCCCGCCTCATCCGATTCTGGTAAAACCCCGGAGGTGAATGCCGTCCAGGCCAATCCTGTGGACAAATCCTCCAAGGGGAAGAAGAAGGGCAAAGGCAAATCAAAATCTGATGCCCCGAAACCGGAATCTAAATCTCGAACTGAGGATGGCTCCCAACGTAACCCGAAATTTCCTTGCCTCATCTGTGAAGGTGACCATTATACTAAGGATTGTCCACGACGGTCCGAGGTTAGTCAACTTCTTAAAGGCTCAAAAGGGACTCCGGCTATTTTAAAAGAGCCATTTCCATCTCAGTAGACCCAGATGGTCGAACAGGCGTCACCGTCTGCACTGTTTGGGTCTCAGGTTTTCATGATGAAGACTAATGCACCTGTCACTATCACTACGCGATCGAAGGATTACAATGAATCACGACAGGCACCCGGGAAGGCAGTTGCGGATGGGCCGCCTCCCCCACCTGTTTCTGGTCCATTGGAAATCGAGAAGCCGACTCTCGAACCCGTTGTGAAGCCACCTCCCAAGGGTGTTCTTCGAAGATCCTCTTATAATCCAAATGCTCGTGCCGCTCAACATTACAGCATCGTTGAGGATCTGGCACAGGCGCCATGTGCTATGTCCGCACTTGAGGTTCTTCAAAGTTGTCCTTCACAACGGAAGGCTTTACTGTCTGCAATCGGTGGTATCGATCCCGCCGACTCGAGCCTTCTCACCTTCGATCTGGAGAATTTTACTCCCCGACTTCCACATCAAATCGCTTTGGTCATTCAAGTCGGGATTAACGGTCTCAACATTCATAGGGCCGTCGTAGATGAGGGTGCATCTACCTGCGTTATGTCCTCCGCTTGCTGGAAGGCCATTGGCTCTCCAGCCTTGTCATCATCTCCTAATGCCCTTGAGGCATTTGATGGTCGGGAATCTAAACCCCTGGGAGTTCTCGAGAGTCTTGCGATCACATTACAGGGAAAAACTGTCAACGTAGAAGTAGAAGTGGTTGACGCTAAACTCAACTACAATATACTTCTTGGCCGAAGCTGGACCCATGCCATGCTCTGCATGCCGTCTACCGTCTTTCGATTCATTAAGTTCCCTCACGAGGGCAAGATTGTCACGGTAGATCAGTTGTCATTTTTAACCTCTAGCTCTGAGAACAATGTGCCGTATGTGGATCAAATTCCGAATCCCCCAGACAGCATAGGACCTGGTCTTTTCAAAGACCCAGTCCTCATGGGTATTTTCCCCGCACCGCCACCGAATACCGCTCAAGTTAACATGTTGTCCAGGACTGATGGCCCCTGGCTCATTCCTACACCTGAGCAGGTATATGAGTTTGGAGAATCCATGCCTTTAACGCCAGTAGAGATCAGCTACTGTGAGATTGTTGACGCATCAGACCCTCCACCTCCTCAGCATGCTCCGATGAGCATGGCTCTTGACGTCTACTCACAATCTCCCTGGCTTGGTCAGGCTGATTCACCTGATCCTCTTAGAGAGACTTTTCCTTCAGATGAGGCTATCATTGAAACTATGTCTCTTGAGGAGCTGCCCTGGGGCGATGGGCATCATCGCTCCTTGTTTATGCCTAGCTTGGGGGCAATGACTGACTGTCTGGAGCGCTATGCTACTCAGGTTCCTTCCCCTCCTCTCCAAACACCGATCCTGATGCACGAGGTTTTTTCGGAGGGTAATCTGAGTAACATTACTCAAACTGTTCCTATCAACATCTCTGCTAAACCAGGGATTGTTGAGAACATTCATGTGGGTGTGACTTGTTCTCCCGAGGAGATTCAGGTCTATACGGAACTTTTCAAAGAATTCAGAGATGTTTTTGCATGGTCCTACGAGGAAATGCCGGGAATTGATCCTAGTATTGTCGTCCACGAGATTCCAACCTATCCAGGTGCGAAACCCGTGCGCCAATGCTTACGTCCCATGCATCCTCGGAAAGCCGCCGCTATCAAAGCAGAAGTTGAAAAACTTCTGAACGCGGGGTTTATTTATCCGATCCCCCTTACAGAATGGGTGTCCAATATCGTCCCTGTCGATAAAAAGCAGGGTACCATTCGAGTCTGTGTAGATTATCGCGATATCAATCGCACCTGTCCTAAGGACAATTATCCCACTCCGTTTATCGATCAGATTATCGACGATTGCGCCGGGAGTGAGATCTATTCCTTAATGGACGGTTTCTCAGGTTACAACCAGATCAATATTGCACCTGAGGATCAACATAAGACCACATTCATCTGTCCGTGGGGCACTTTCGCATACAAAAAACTCCCGTTCGGCTTAAAGAATGCTGGCGCCACGTTTCAGCGTGTGATGTCATACGCTTTTCATGATATTCGCCATATTGTCCAGCCTTATCTGGATGACTTGCCTGCCCATTCGGGTAAGCGAGAGGACCATCCTGAGCATCTTCACCAGATATTTCTTCGTTGCAGACGCTACAATATTAGGCTCAATCCTCATAAGTGTGTCTTCTGCGTTGATTCTGGCCGTCTTTTAGGCTTTATAGTCTCGAAAGACGGAATTCGCCTTGACCCTCTGAAGGTTGAGGCCATCATAAATCTCCCATCACCCTCCTCCCTGTATCAGTTACAGAGTCTGCAAGGGAAAGCGAATTTTCTTCGGCGCTTTATCCCGAATTATGCCGAGGTGGCCAAAGGATTCACTCGTTTGTTAAAGCAGAATGTTCCCTTTTATTGGGACGAAATTTCTCAAGAATCCTTTGAGAAGCTGAAGACATTGCTAGTCAATGCTCCGTTGCTTCGTCCTCCGGACTACCACCGCGACTTTACTTTGTATCTAGCCGCCGCATTTAGCACCATCGCCATGGTCTTGGTGCAGGATGACGAGAACGGTGATGAACATGTTGTTTATTACCTGTCTCGGAACCTTCTCGACCCGGAAACGTGTTATGCACATGTCGAGAAGTTGGCCTTAGCAGCAGTACACGCCGTACAATGCTTTCGCCATTACATCCTTTTGCGCACGATAACAGTGGTTTCAGACTGCAACCCTATGACGTATATTCTTTCTAGACAATTACTGGGGGGCAAGTACTCCAAATGGATTGTGATCCTGCAGGAGTTTGACTTGGAGTTCACCACCGCCAAGTCAACTAAATCACTGGTCTTCGCGGATTTGATATGTTCTCTCCCTACAGACTCTGTTCCTTCACACTCAGAAGATCATATACCGGACGAAACGCTGTTTCTTATTGATACTCGTGATCCTTGGTACGGTGACATCATAGTGTATCTTCAGACCGCGAAATTTCGGTCTGAGTTGGATAAAGCTGCCCGCCGTCGGATTCGGCACCAGTCCCAACCCTACCGTATCGTAGGAGATACCTTATATCGTATTGGAGTAGATTCGGTGCTCCGACGATGCCTTACCTTGGAAGAGGCTGAGAAAGTCTTAAATGACTGTCACAGTGGCGCCTGTGGCGGACATATGTCCGGGTATGCTACTGCCCAGAAGATTCTACGGGCAGGTTATTTCTGGCCTTCTATATTCAAGGATTGTATCACTGCAGTCCGCAAATGTCATCCATGCCAGATTTTTTAGCGCAAGATGCGCGCGCCGCCGTTGCATTTGCATCCCGTTATTACCGTCGGCCCTTTTGCGAAATGGGGCGTGGATTTTATGACGTGTAACCCTCACTCCGCCGGGGGGCATGCGTATATCATTGTCGCCGTCGACTACTTCACTAAGTGGGCCGAGGCGATGCCTACACTAGCTGCTGACGGGAAAACGGCTGCTTCATTTTTATTCAACCATGTTATCGCACGATTCGGGGTTCCTCAAGCTATCGTCACTGATCACGGTACTCATTTCCGTGATTACATGATGGCGGAGCTGACAGCTACGTTGGGCCTGCGTCATGACAGCTCAACACCATACTACCCTCAAGCGAATGGTCAGGTTGAAGCGGTGAACAAGGTTTTGGTCACTATGCTTCAGCGAACAGTTGGGATTCATAAATCCACTTGGCATCTCCAACTGTTCTCAGCTCTCTGGGCGTACCGAACATCTGCTAAAAGTGCAACCGGATTCACACCATTCCAACTGGTGTACGGTCTGGAAGCTACTTTGTCGGTTGAATGTGAAATTCCTTCGCTTAAATTAGTTGTGGAGCTCTTACCGGATACTTCTCCTGAGGAAGAACATCTTTTGTATCTCGAACGGTTGGATGAAACCCGTCGTCTAGCTGCTTTGATCATCGAAGCACAAAAGAAGAGGGTCAAAACTCATTTTGATCAATCTGTTTCTCCCCGTTCTTTCATCGAAGGAGACCTAGTCCTCTTGTACGATCAGGCACATGACAAGCTTGGTGCCGGGAAGCTCCAGCCCATGTGGCACGGGCCTTATATAGTAAAACGTGTTTTGAAAAATGGGGCCTACGAGCTTATAGACTACGAAGGAGTTCCATTGGCGCAGCCCAGGAATGGGTTGTACCTTAAAAAATACTATGCCTGAATTGATTTCTTGGTGTGGTGTGTGTACATAGGTGTGTGATTGTCATTTGTGTGCATGGTGTGGTGTGCTTTGTAAACATCTTTCTGCTGATCGGGTCTTCCTGGTTGTGCAGATGTCCATTCATCCATTTGTTGGTTTCGCGGATGGTGCCTCCCGCAGTACCAGGAATCTGTCTTCCGCAGCCTGGGTAATCTACGATCCTGCCGGTGAGTTGATTGACCTGCAAGGTGTGTGTTTAGGACGTACCACGAACAATATCGCGGAATATAGTGCCGTGTTGGAATTATTAACCGAGGCAGTAAACCTTGGTATCCGTGAATTGCTCGTGTACCTAGATTCACAACTTGTAGTGTTACAACTGAACGGACACTATTCGGTAAGAAACCTGTCCATCTTACGTCTGTATTTGCGTATTCGATTACTGGAAAGGAATTTTGACTACATTACATATCATCATATACCCAGGAATTTGAATACATTAACAGATGCAGTAGCAAATTTGGTGTTAGACAGGCATTTGCGCAATTTATAAATCATTATCACATGTAAAGAAAGACTCATCCAGAAATAGATATGTATATATATAGATATCGAAATGTTTACATCGAGTGTGTCACATAAAACTCAAAAAATATACATAATTGTCTTAATACATCCTGAGACACTGTGTCTCTCAAAAATAGGTGTGGCATAAATCCTAGAGACTAATCCGCATGGTGCTCATGATAGCACGTCACTGCACACACTAGGCGCCTCAGGATTCGGTGGATCCGGTTCGGAACTCCCACCGTATGGCGTTGGTATGCCATCGGTACATCTGATAGTCGGGCATAGTCTGGGATCCCATGGGAAATCCCCTGCTGTCTCTGATCGGGCTTCCTTCCTCCGGCCTTCTGGATCTCTGTGGCGAGTTGTGTCCTCTTGTAAGATAGAGACATTCCATTGGCTCTTCATGAACGACATCCGCATGCACATATAAATGTGTTAAGACAATAGCCAAAAAAACACATAACAAAACAGTAATCAAAAGAGAGTCTTACCCAGCTGCCCGGTCCCAGCTGCCCTCTAGGTGGGGAGATCCGTCCCCAGAAAGCCGCTTCCCCGAACAGGGCCAATCTCTTCCACGACGATCGCTGGCGTCGCAGCCTGGCTCCAAAGAACTCTGGCCTCCAGGACATCTGTTGGCCACCTCCAGATCTGGGCATCAGTGCTGCCCAGCGAGCCATTCGCGGCTCTCGTGGTATCGGACTCGCCACTGCGGCCCCCTGGCCCTGGAAGATCGGTATACGTTTCAGAATGAACGATACCAAGATGGAACTATACCCGAACTGCTTCAGTTTCCCCTGTTTGCACTTTGTGAGCTGCCTTTTCATGTTGATGGTTACTGCTTCTGCCCAGTTGAACAGTAGGGGACCCATGCATTCTGAGGCTAACAGGAGTTGAGTCTTCATGGCCTCGTGTGGAGCCTGCGACCCAGCAGCCTGCGTAATGGTGTGGAGAACTACTCTCAGTGCTAGATCAGGGATGGTGGAGATGTATACCTTCTTGCTTCCTGATCCTGTTTGTGCCCCTCGGCACACCCGTGCCATTACCTGTTCCATCTTTTCCCCTGATGGTCTGCTCCCAGTCAGTACAGGAATTGGACCTCTACGATACAATCCAGTAATGAAATAAATGTCAGTGACCTCCAGTTCTAACACCTGGTCTCGTAGCCTGAACACTTGTTCATTTTCATCCCAGATGCTGATTAGATATTGGAGGAGCTCGGGCTGAGCTCGTAAACATGGCGTGAGGAAGAACTTTTTCAATGCACAGTCTCTAAGAGCATTCATGCAAGCTTGGCTTTGCATGGCCTCTTCATCCTCGTCTCCGTGCTCTCGTTCCTTCCATTCGATTGCCATTTTGAGTGGTTATCTGCATTCATATGGTCAAAAACCCCTGATTAGATCTTTGGTGAGCTTCAAATTTCAAGAAATTTGGTTTAAATACCGGAATTTTAGGCGAAGATTTAGGTTCGGCCGCTGGCGCGGCTGTTTTTCTAACAGTCGCGCCAGGTGGCACGAGCCCTTTAGTAAAAGGAGCTCAGTGGCGCGGGTCCGTGCCCAATACCCGCGCCAATGGGCCCGGCCCTAAAATTTTAAAAGTGGCCACACAAAGTTGATTTCTAAGGGAAAATCATTAAAAAATGTATGGAAATGAAGAGCAAAGGAGCACCTCTTACCTGTGACAGACGAGACGCTGAATGGTTTCCTGGATTGGTCGCAATCACCGTCAGAAGATTCTGCTCCAAAAGGACCACTGTTGCTTTCCACAAGGTAAATAGTAAAAAGTAATTTCATTTTTTACCAATTAGACATATTTATAACTTTTTCGACGTTAAATGAGCTTTAAAAGTTATTTTTGTCAAATATTTGCATGTGTTATGTCGAAAAGGGATTTTACGCTTGCTTGGTATGTGCAGCAGCAGGTTTTTGCGACTTAAAAGATGGAAACGAGTTGTATTTTATACTTTTTCGGACTCGGTAAATACACGAAAAAGTCACTTTGGAGTCATCTTTCAGCTCTTTTCTGACTCTCTAAATATGAAAAGATTGCCGAGGCCCTTGTCGTTTCGATCTCGTTAAAATGGACACGAATCGACATCCACCTCGTATAAGTTTAACCCTTTTTCGGGCTGGGATGGATTGATTACGAAAAAGGAATACCCTAGCCTATCGCGACTAGGAGGTTTTCCCAGATATTGTTTTCTACCTTTTCGGATCTGGGGAACTATTTACGAAAAGGGACCTGTGGAGTTTTCTTTTCCGCTGTCTTTTCAAACTCTCTAAACATGAAAAGACGCCGAGTTCTTCCTTTGTCAGACTCGTTAAACCCTGATGACATCGGATCTAGTCGAAATGACGTTCTCCGAGTTCCTCCTTCCTAGGACTCGTTAAATGCACTAGGATGGATTCGCCCGAAGGGCGGACTTATATTGCAAGCATATGCTATCCACTTCAAGCTTGTTATCAAAAATAATTGGGGTACTCGCCAGAAATGGTGGGGGAAAAATGGAACCATCGTCGTTATCGTCGGCAGTATGTCACTCTTGAACATGGCACTTGTCTGCATTCGTGTCGGGTTGGGGACATCTCATCTCGTTGTTTCACTTTGCCTCCATGGGTTTGGGTAATCCCTTTTGACCTCTCATCTGCTCACTGCCTCGTCACCATGACCTCTGATCCGTTGATGTCAAATACTGCCAAGTCCACTGTCGTGCCATTTATATGTTCAAGAGAAGTTGACCTCTGCAAATATCAACCTTCCTCTGATTCTCATATGATTCCGATTCACAACAAAACATCATGTTCCTCTGTCTCGTGTCGATGATGTGGGAAACATTATGTCCCACCTTCGATGAAGGTCACTTCCTATTGACTTCAGCTCATTATCCGTAGTTGGCTCAGAGACCTCGATGGTACCTTGAGCCCGCATGCCTCACGACAGGTTCGCATTCGACGAGGTTTACATCATTGACCTCCGATCGGGTGATTCTTCGTTCTTCATGTGTTCGACTTCCACTCATTTATTCGCACGCCGAGATTGTACCTCGTAGTACTCGAGGGCCATTATCATTATTGGTGGTCTGCCTTGCTGCCCTGTTAACAACTTTCATCATTGGCTGGTAATCAGACGATGTTCTTGCATGTTCGACTTCAGCTCACATATTCACATGCTTGAACTTGTACTTTTTTGGGTCGAGATGGAGCGCAAGACCCTGGATTGTGTCTGTTGTAATCCAGGATGCGATTGTGGATTATTATCATTATGTACATGACTCACCGATTGGATGGCTGCGACCATACCTGAGTCTATTTGTTTGATCTTAGTTGGATGGCTGCGCCCATACCCTGGATCCGGATTATAACATACTTTGTTTTGGATGGCTGCGTCCATACCACATATACATCATGTACTTGAGATATCAGTTGTATCTTTCTGCGCAGGTTTTCCGACGGCGGGCCTTCAGTTGAACATGTTCTCGTAAAGCATTTCACCCCTCTCTCTC